>VWZF01004427.1:1258359-1381377 GCA_013396755.1 Sclerurus mexicanus | reverse complement strand
CAAATGGAGTAGGGGTGGGGGCGGAAAAAAAAAAAAAAAAAAAAAAAAAAAATTAAAAAAAAAAGAGGAAAGAAAAACTCACTGCCTTTGATTGCCAACACAATGAAAATAAATGAGGGAAATAATATCTGGGAGGGATGTACCAGCTGAAAGCAGTAACAATGACTTTGTGCAGGCACCCCTGTTATTAATAATTATTACAGATAATAAAGGTTTTCAGGCTGAGCAAAGGGATTTTTTTCAGTTCCTAAAACCTCATTCTTCCAGTCCTATCACCTACCTCCCCCCTTTTTCTCTCTCTCCTCTGAGTGCCTGCTTTACATAGCTTTCCTTGTATTATCATTAGCTTCATGGATAATTGATAGCTGTGCTCGGCCAGCTGATGCTAAGAAAAGAACAACAAGGTGGTTCGACACACACTTACTATAAATAGACACACAACATGGCCAGCGTTTGCCATCTGATGATGCCTTCCCTCCTGGGTCCTAAAGTTAACTAGTTTCTCAAAGTCAAGGAAGCAAAGGAAAGCAGGTAAATGCTATCAATTAATTTTGCAGAGAATGAAGGAATAAAAATAAAAGTGGGGGGTTATATTTTTATGACATGCTAAAAATAGCCACTTTATGAAACCTTCGAGATAATTTGCAAAGCAGAGTTTAAAAGCCTTTGGGATTTTTTTTAAGCAGCAACCATGAAGCTCAAAATATCTAGCTGGTAGCAAGGGGTCTTTGTCAATAGGCCTGAAAAGGGTGTCACGAGAAGATCTCTTTGCCGAGCACAGTGTGTGGGAGCTAAACAGAGAATAACACAGACCTCCCAAGTGCACCAAGCCCCAGGTATCTCTGCAAAGTCTAAGTGCTCATGCTCAGAGCTGGGAGGGTGAAGGCTGTTGGTCAGGGAGTGCAGGGGAATCACAGCTGCATCTGCATGGCTGGCAGGAGGCACAGGCTGCCTCAGGCACTGACTCAGCAGCAAATCCTCCAGCCTCATCTCTGGTTGGTTCTGGACACTACTATGGCACCCTGCTGACCTACCCTTCATCAGATATGCCAGAGGTAGGTTCCAGCTGGAAAAACCTTAGTCTTGCTTGGCCCATCACCAAAGGCTGAGGGAGGTATGATACCCCATGCAGTTGCCTTTGTGACACCTGCTTAGCTGATTACCCCACCACAGTCCCTTCCAGTCCTGCAGGACAGAAATAACCTTTGCATGATTCACCCAGACTCTTGGCAGGTTCCCCCCACTGCCCAGCTTACCCCACCTCCTGACCCAGACTGCAGAGCGTACAAAGAACCACCTGCCTCTCAGGAGCCAAGCTGGTATTTTCTGCCTGTGACCAGGAAGAAGTGCTGTATGAAAACTTCCTTGGGGCATTTCTACCTCTGGGTGTGAAAGTCAGGCACAAGCACATGCTGCTGTCAGTGTGTCAGCTACCCCAACATGGTGTAGGCTCCAAAACTACTTGTGTCTGAATTGGGACAAATGTTTCTCTCTTTTTGTCTTTAGTCACCGTACTCAGTTGGTCTTCGCAGATCATATCAATTTTTTTTCCCCCCTTACATAAAATTTTTATTTCTGGAAATTCTTAGTGCCTTTCCTCTACAAGCACTAATATAGACTCAGTTCTCACTCACTGAGAGCCAGCTAAAGTTCATCAGTATAAATAAGGCAAGGAGCAGTTTAAAATTCCTCCTGCTGGGGAAAGCAGCTGCAGGAAGGTATTTGTCCCAACACATGCCGAGGTATCAGCACCGGTTTTATCCTCGCAGTGGCTACCTCCTATTTCAGAGCTGATGAACTCATAGATGCACTCAGGACTTTGTCATTTTCTTTCTGAAAGTCATTTTAGACTGCGGGATTACAGCAATGTGAAAACAAACAACTGTTTGTCCTTATTCTCAATCAAATACTGATATAGAGGAAATCTGGCACTTTCAATAGGAGAAACCATTTGTTCTCACAGTTTACCACAGCAGAGCTGTTATCACACATAGACAGTGTCCAGTCACAACACAAGAGCAGTATCTCAGACCATAGGAAAGAGGAAAAGAAGAGAACCTAAGCCAAGACTCCATGCAGCTCTGCTACATGCAGCAGGCATGCAGCAAGAACAGTGGTACAAAGCCACACAACTTTGAGGAGTGGGAGGAGGACTTTTTCTTTAAAAAGCTCCAGAGATCTGCATAAGGTGGAGGTTTCATCTTGAGAAACTTGTAGGTTGAAGCTAACAAGAAAAGCTGCGTCAGGAGCTAAAGAAAAAACTCTCTTTTATAAAACTGCTTACCTAGTCAGTGCAGGAAGGCAAGCACACTACGGGGGAAACAAAGAAGAAAAGCATTCAGTTTTTCCTTTCACCAGCCAAAAAGCATGCACTAAAATGGAAGCTTTAAATATTTAATGTCCAAAATAAACAAGAGAAGTTCCCAAAACAATATTGCTTGTTCAACACAAACCAGCAGCACTGACAAGATAATAGAGGTTTTACACATATCTGCACTAATACCAGTCGAGAACAGATAAAACCCACTTACAGATGGCACAATGGAGGTTCAGCTTACAGTAACAAGGAGACAGGGATCAGGTGGAGAGCAACTGACCTTCCCCATCTTTGTTACACTTGCACAAAGAGGTTAACATCACCAAAAGAGTGGGAGGCAGTTTAGCCAGGATCAGTGCTGGGTGTCTCAATGGATTACGTTATTATTTTGAGATTCTATAAGAGAACAAATTAACCTTCTTTATAAACCTTGGCTCACTTTAATAGATTTAGTGGTTGTCATGGACTAGAAATACCATCCTACATTCCTTTAATTTCTGTACTGATTGACCTCCTTGCAATGAATATCCGCTATTGGAGACCTTGGGTGGGGAGCACTGGCACTATTAACCACACGGTCAAACCCTCAGCTCTTTGACCGGTGTCTTGTTCATGCACCCGTGATTGAAGCCTTGAGATCAGCTGTGCCTTTCCCACAAGCTCAGAGCAGCAGATACCTTTGGGATTTTCCTATCTTTCCTAATAGCAGATGGCACTCTCTTTTTCCCTAAGATCATCTGGGTATTTTCACTACCAAATTCCCACTCCCGCAGGGACCCAGAAGGTTGGCAATGTCTGACATCTCACTTGATGGTTCCTTGCTGCACAGAAGAGTTTTTCAAATGTTGTGCTAGAGGGTTTAATCTTACTACAGGGATATAAGAGTTTCTTTAAAATTGTGATACAAGAAAATTCAGAAAATTTTGTCTCTTTGAATTCAGATTTTCAATTGCTATATAGTTACCTGCAATTACAGAAACAGGACCCAACAGTCAGAATAGCCTCCATCCGAGTCTTTATTCCTCCTCACCAATATTTGGTGTTACATATCCAAAGTTCTCCAACCATCCTTTCAAAAATTATAGAAGAGTTGTTTTTTTGGGGTTTTTGGACAGACACACAAGCCTGTAACCCTCACACAAGCAGAAAGGCATTTTTCTGTAAATCAGCCAAAGGTGTGATTGATTTTCACCCATGTTCAGCCCACCACTCAAATTCTGCATTTCAGATGCAACTCTAATATAAAAACCTATTTTACTTCAAATAGGGCTGAACACCCAGAAGTTACTATTAATGGAGAATTCTACTGTGGAATATACAGAAGAAACAAGAGTGGAAGGTTTCCAGATGAAAGGAAAAAAATCACTTCCCAAAGACAGGGTAACTTGAAGGAGTGATGAACTAAAACCTGCTCCTGATGGTGACAGTTGCAGAAGAAAATCTGACTGGAGATCAGGAGGGGCAAGGTGAGATATCACGTAGACTGAAACTAAGCCTGGAAAACTAAAGCCTTGCTTAGAAACATAGTCATGCCAGTATTAAACTCCACAGAAAGAGCCTGTCAGACCCTCTGTCTGACTGAAGACCCCCAAGGCCTCATCCCATCCACCACTTACTCTGTTGACTCAATCTTTGACTATAAATGAAAAATTCATAGAACGCCTGGTAGGCAGAGTGGTTGAATGGCTGCAACCCCCTCTAGAAGAATTCCTTCATGGTGCTTACAAACCAGAGCATGTATTTGACACTTCCCTCTCCCTGACAGAGTTTAGCCACAAGTGAGTGCCCAGGGTGGACATCACGGCTTTCCTTAAAATGCTGGTTTGCAGGAGACCAGAACGAGGGAGAAATAGTACACTGCAGGCTATGCTCATGAATTCATTCAGAACACAAGATATACTGAGGTCTGGCTTAGAAGTGGTAGCATTTCTAGGCACATCTCTTGCTGCAAGAGCAAATCCCGTGAATTTGCAGGAGAATCCCATACATCCTCCTGGTTTTTGCATTACTGGTTGGGCAGCTGGAGCTAACAGGAATTTCCCTATAGCTCTGCCTGTCACAACTTGTCATGGTTGCTCCAGGGCAGAGAAGACATGCAAATGAATGACAGCAGGCTCCTTCTTAAGACAGTTCGGGCATTGGTCACAGGACAAATTTTGAGTATTATATGTACTGTACAGTTTTGTCTGTCAGCCACTCAAGATACACAGATCACATCTGCTTCTTGAGGACAGCATTTGCTTCTACCACTAAAAATCAAATCTTTATTGTACAAATTACTCAAAAACATGTATGCTACCCAGTCCTACATATGCTAAGGGTATTCTCTGAACAGAAGGAAGGTATTAAAGCATGTCCTGACCCTAAATTTATGTAGCAAATTAGGGGCAAAGGCAGCGTGGAGGGCATTTTCCTTAGCTCATCAAGACAGTCATACCCTGCAACTGTGGAGATTTCATTTCCTTTGGCAAAGGCATTTGTGCCCTGGCTGCCCACTTCCATAGAGATGGGGCTTTTTACAGGTTGAGGGGAAATACAAAGATAAGCTTATATGGGAGCTCACAGGAACATACAAGTCTATCTGAGGAGCTTTTGAGACTGCAGTGTCTGTCACTCTCAGGCTTTGTTGTTTTTTTCCCTTTCTCCTTTTCTTTTCCCACCTTTTCTTTCCTTTTTAGCTCTATATTTTTTTTCTGAGGTTTTTGATGTCCACAGGTCTCTCCATCACCTACCCCCCACTCCCCTTTAAAATGAATGCTCTGTCTCTCTAAAAACCTTTGCTTTCCCTAGGTAATAGGACATTTTCTTCTCCTTTCCCTGCTCCCACCTTTTGGTATCCATCCCCCCACACCTCTCTAATTCACTACCCTCATTGCACTTATTTCTTTGCTTACCTTTCTTCTTCCACCTTCTCCATTAAATCTCCCTCCCATTGCCTCACAAATCTATACCTTCCTTACCCTGCTCATTTTCTCCACTAACCATTCCTCCCTTCCCCTTTTATCCTGTTCAGTTCCTACTCCCCCATTTTATTCCAACCCACACAACATGCATTGTGCCTTTCTCCTCCCGCCCCAGTTTCCAACCTCCTCATTATAATTTCATTTTCCTGAATTCTATTCAGGTTCTTATATCAGCCTATCTCCCCTCATTATTTTACTGCATAATTCACATCCCCTAAACCTTTCCCTTCCCCATCTGTCCTCTCCACTTCTAACAGTGGTGGGATGGGTACTCTTATTAACAGCTAGGACTTATCAAAATTTTGGGCATAAGTTTTTCTGATCAGAACTAAAACCCATCCATCCCCGTGTGCTATTTATGTGTCTATAAGCTCCATGTATGTCTCAGTGTCTTCTGTTGCACACTGTCCATGTGCTCTCTTCTTACATGGAATAAACCACATGGTTTAAGCCTAGATAGCCAATGCTCATGGAACCAGGCACACACTGTATCACACAACTCAAACACCACCTCTTTTTGGTGGAATAAGTGCACAACTTGCTATTTACTCCATGAACACCAAAATTAGCCCAATTTCAGATATCAGTAGCAGATTGATTGACAGATCTCTCTCTCTCCCCCTTGCCAGCACAAGCTGGTGCACGTCTGTGTGTGCATACCCCAGAAGCAGCAGGGAACGCTGCCCCACATCCACTGCTCAGCAGTAACATGAGCTCTAATGGAAGCTGTGCCAAGCACCAGATGCCAAAGAACAAATACAATTCTTTCTCAGTGTGAGGTGTGGGGTTTTTTCCTAGTAGACAGAAGCATATTATAATAAGTTATTAAAAAGAAAAAAAAATCAAGAAAGTGAGATCGACACACAAAATCCAATTAAGGAAATCACTCAATCAACCTCCCAGGGTTGGGGCTGATCAAGGAACCATTCAGTAGGACCTTCAATACAGAGTCTTCAGATTGTATAAAGATGGTTGTTTTCCATGCTGTGCTGATCTAAACAAAGGTTATACTTAACCTCTTTCACCCTCTTCTTACTCCCAGAATCAAATGACTACATGCTTTGGCATTTTAACTACAAATGGAAAAACCACAACACTGATGAGAGAGGTTGTTCTCAGCAGAAGGTCTGGCATCAAGCAGAGAACAAACAAGAACTCTGGCTCACCGAGGAGCTACTACAGCACTGTATAAAATAATACAAAAAAATAAACAAAACACCACACCAAATAAAACTGATATTTTAAAGTTTTCTCCTGCTTGTACATACACTTATATGCTGATCTCCTTGAGACTGGGTTGTCTGAAAGTCAGAGAAGAAAGCTTCTCTATAGCCTTTCTCACATCTGGGAGAAGGAACATGGCTCCTAGGACCTCTCAGAGTAGGGGAGACAACCAGATATATCCACAAGCCTTAACTCACGTCCCCTCTGCACTAGCCACTGAGCTTCTAAGGTCCCTCCATCTCCCCCTCATCACCTGTCATCTCCCACTCCTCTCCTTCAAACCCCTCAGAGAGGGATCATAACTCAAGACCATCAATAAGCCAATGCCTGCTGACTTTAAGGCCTCACTCAACTAACATGAAGAGTGTGTCCCTTCCCTCTGGTGCTAGTCACACAGATAGGTTGTCCATCAGCAAATGAGCTGAGGATGCTGCAGCTGGGAAAAGGTCTTTTTAAACCAAAATGGTGGGACCTTGTGCTTAACCATTCTATCATTCCCCTCACTCTTCCCCAAATCCTTGAGGTACTTTTGCTGGTAGCCAGTTGCCATAGGGACTCTAATCTTTATTGGCTTTGCTTGTTAAATAAACTAGCAGGAGTACTCTCCTTTATGGGCTGCTCAGTTCTTCTCCTCCCTTTACCATCCACCTCCCACCCTGAAAAAGAGATCAAAAAGAGGCAAATATGTTTAATAACCAACCTTTCCTTCTCTCTTCCCTTCTCCACTGCTTCTCTGAGCTTTTCAAGTCCCAAATCCATAATTTGGCAGAAACAGCCACCGTGATGCAAAGGGGTGCATTAGGTCTACGTGTTCTATGGATTTGTCAGGAGAGGAAGCAGAGGCAAGGCAGAGAGCAACAGCTAGAATAATGCAGCTTGAGAACCAAACCACAATGACGGAGAGACCTAATCCAAATTATTTCAGATGAATCTTTTCAACACTTCCCGTGGCAACTCCCTTCTCCTATAGGCCCCATCATCAGCCTTGTCCTACCTCACTACGCATCAGCAGTGCAATTTTAATGCCATTAGTGAAGGCACAGCCCTGAAAAGATATTTCAGAGATGAAAGCTGAAAACAGGAAGAAAAGAAGGCTAAACATATGAAAAACACCAAAAAGAAAGCATGCTTGCAGTGGCCCAGAGCTTTTTAACATGAAATAGGTATTTTCCTTTCTGTGGACCAGAGATCTAGGCTAGAATTATGTAGGTCACAAGCAAACTTTGTTTCAGCTGGTCTTAATCCAATACTTAGAAGGTGATAACTCCCACTCAGAGACACCAGTTTTTTTCTTCATGTATATTTGTGTAAGAGACAAAAAAAAAAATAAAAATGAAGTGGCAAGAAAAGGTGGGTGAAGGAATAAAGCCACAAGGCTTTGTGTGCATGTGCAATTGTTTAACCACGCTTTCCAACTCAGCAGGAATATATATATATATGCTAAACACAGATTCTGAAGCTGTTCTGACCCTCATAACAATTCCTAGTACAACAAATATCATTCGGAGAAAGAGTAATGCTATCTCGTTCATTTGCATGGAAAGAAACACCTAGAAAATTAATAATGTCAAGAGGAGAAAGAACAGGCAGAAGGGAATTTTTAAGAGGTTGAATTCCCACTGCATGCAACAGTGAAGCAGGTTAGCAAATGAGGATCCTATTTACCTGAAACTAAATAACTAGGTAATCCTTCCTTCACACCACCACAAAATAACCTCACACCATAGCAGAAGCATCAGTTTCAGGATCATTTGGGTATACCCGGGGATCTGCAGCAGCTGTTCACTGGCATATGAATCATGGTCCTCATGGAAGACTTTGCATTGCTCAGCCTGCCTCCAGAGGATAAAAACTCAACTCTGAAAGCAGTAGGACTGCTGATTTCTTAGCTAATTCGAGGTTTGGGCTGGCCTGAGTTTAGCTGAAAGATCGAGCAACTATGGCAAGTAATCCCCAGAGAAGCAGCTGCTGTTACATTGTGTTTTACAATTAGTTGCCCTGTTGCTGTGCTTTGCACTTGGGTCCCTTGCCTGCCCAGCACACGTGGATGCTCTTGCATCTCTGTTTAGCAGGAATGCAGCTAGGCTTCCCCACAACTCTTTTAGAGTTACACCTTCTTATATCAACAGCCCTTAATTTTAAGTACAGAGTGCAGGCATAATTCAGGTGAAGCTTCACATATTCAACTCTGCTAATTTTACCCACACTATTCTGTACTCTTTCAAACTGCTAGGATCTTGATCCTCTTGACATTCCTGCTACTTTTTAATTCCAGGAGGATTGGAAATAGCACTCAAGCAGCCCTCTCCAGGAACATTTATGCATGTGTGGCCAGGCCTACAAACAGAAAGAAGAGATAAGCGAATAAAATAATACTAAGTGTAAATTCAGCTGACGTTCATTCATATTCTGGATGAAGGTTCTGCCAATTCCTACTTGAAATGAATCCATCTTCTTTCAGAAGTCTCTTTTCCTCAACAAACATGGGCGTTGTTATTCAGAAAAGCCATCTTTAAATTCAATCTAAGTTTCCACTCTCCCTCTACTTTGCTTTTTTCATTTCTCTGCAGGGGCTACTTTTTTTTGAAGAGGTGCACAGGGGAATCCCAAGTGGCTTTGCCAGCCCCTTTATGTAACATATATGCCAGGCTGACAGAGTGCACAGATCAGAAGTAAAGCACTGTGGGGGTTATTTCTTCTTCTTCAATCCCCATGAGTCTCCTACCTCCAGTTTTGCTCAGAGATTCATAGCTGAACAACTTTGAAAAGAAATTCAGTTAAAACAATCAAGCCACCTCTGAGTTTGTCCCTGAACTAGAAAGAGGTGGTCAAGAGCCAAGGGGAAAACTGTGCAAGATGTATTCACTAAGCATTAATTATTTGCTATTTATTTGGAATTAGACTTCCAGTCACTCAGAAGGTTTGCACACTCCATTTTCACAAACTTCACAAAGTGACCACCATAAAGAAATAGGTGGGCACTGCAAGGAGCTTGAGGGCTCCTTCACAAGAGCTTGGCACAGTAGTTTTCATCCTTTTTCCCTCCATAGCTTAGCCCATGCAAAATTTTCAGTGTCCTCTTCAGTTTATGAATCCCTGCCTCACTAAGCCTTCTCTGCCACCACCCCCACTCGCTCAGTGACTCAGACTTATTAAGATAACTTCTCTTTTTCTAGTTCCTCACCTCCAACACACTCAATGCATTAAGCCACATACTCCTGCACATATTTGAAGTCCTCACCCAACCACCCTCTCTCATCCAACTTTCCTCCTACAGTTCTTGCACTCCCCCATTCTGGGATGACAAAGCCAGTCAAAGCCCACCCAAAGGAGTTCAACTTTTACTTACACTCCTGGCTTCTCTCAAGCAGCTCATTGTGATCTGGTGCTTGTAGAAAAAAGGACAAACAGGTCTAGGATAGGACTATAGCTTT
Source organism: Sclerurus mexicanus (assembly GCA_013396755.1). Lineage (NCBI taxonomy): Eukaryota > Metazoa > Chordata > Aves > Passeriformes > Furnariidae > Sclerurus > Sclerurus mexicanus. Next base: position 1,371,439 of record VWZF01004427.1, on the reverse strand, counting down.
CTTCTTCCCCCAGCACAGCTTTTGGCAGAGTTGAGGTTTGTCATATACAGAATACCATAGGCTGTGTGGAGACCACAGTCATGGTGTGCTATGGACTGGTTTAGGAACCTACTGGCTCCTTCAAGTGGTGAAACTTGGTCCCATGCAAGAGGACGTATTTGTATACCACTGCTTACCCCTGCTTTAAGATAAGAGGTTTCAGGCAACAAAAGTTTCTCCTCACATTTTAGGACCAGCAGGTACCCAAATTTCCCATCAGACCATGGACCACCTCTGTAGGCAATGGTGCTTGGGTAAACACTGTGGGCTGGAGTTTGCATTTGAACTGCGGGCTGAGGCAAGATAAGAGAAGAGCCCTTCCAGCCCCTGGGTCCCAGTGCCTGTGCTAGCAGAGAAAGGGCCCTGAGCTGCAAAGTAACACTGGCACTGAAAGGAAAGAGGGCTTTTGCTAAAGCTGGGGGTTTACTCAGATTAACATCTCGGCTGCTGTACAGAGCTCTGCACATACGCTCACGCTTGCTTTTGTTCCTTTTCCACAATCAGCAACAGGTGGGGAGGAGTGGGATGTACAGGCGGAAGGAGGATGCGGTGGGAGCAGAGAACATGTTCCTGACATTCAGGGATATGTGTAGGGAAAGCTGTCTGCCTGGATCAGAAAGGGACTGGGAAGGCAAGGGGCCTGCTGAGCCGTGGGTCGCTTAGGTAGGAACAGGGACAGACTGCTAATTCTGGCAGCATCAGGTGGGAGTTGGGAATATGGCTGAGAAGGAGGTTGAAGTAGAAGGAGTGCACAGATCAGATTAAATGAGGGAATCTCCATCCTTTGTACCAAATGTAGTTGCTCCTAGAATCATCTTCTGGCATACCTGCGTACTGATTAGGAGACAGTGTCCACTTTTGAAGCATACTTCTGTGTCTCTTCATTTCATACCCACTGGTAAAATGCTCAAAACACCTGGAGCTGGGCAAATGCCTCCACGTTCTGTGGAGTCTTTGGCTGTTTCCCTGAAATGTACAACTGTATTTCATGGGCACTGTTTCTTCTACTTCAACATTATGGTCTTTCTTGAGCAAAGACTTCCAAATCTAATGTATTTGAGATGTGTATAACCAAATGACCTAGGAGAGAATTTGAACTGTGGCTCATCTAAGGTCAAAGACTCATCAATAATTGCACTCCAGCCCTTTCAACTACCTGCTTCAGTTGAACATGTTTCTGCTTAGCCCTCCACCACCCTACTTTCTGGATAACAGGAGTTGCATTCTTTCTGTTCCTCATTCAAAAGCAGGCAGACAGCATTTATCTTCTCAGTGTCCAAGCATGCAGCACAAGCCTCACACACAAAACACTAGAGAACAGAGCTAGGGAGAAGAGACATATGGAAAAGGTTTCTCTCCAGAGTTTTCACACTCTAGAACGTTGCTGGACTGCTTAGCCAAAGAGATTCTGAATCACTATTATTACAAGTCAGGAAAACTGAACAGAAGAATCACACATTCACTAGAGAACATCAAAGACATTAGCAGTAACAGAGAAAGGCACCACCTAATCCAGAACAACTCTCATCTTTGAGTCTGAAGATACCATTCCTGTGAGAGGAGATATGATATCTGGACACATACTAACTTAGGCCTCTGTGATGAGCTGTCAATAAGTGCTTCAGCTCCTGTTAATTATGGTGGTGTTTCTACCATGATGAGATGACTTCTCTGTGGAGAAGAGCTCTCATCAGGAAATTGGTTCTATTGCAATTAACATCTTTGAATATCCAAATTTAACATCCTCCTTGAGCCTTCTCCCTTATTTCAGGAAGTTTGTGATCAATCAAGTCCTGAAATAGAGCTGGAGATCTGGGATTCAGAGAAGGGGGAGGAGATGTATGTTTGGGGGCAGGAGGGTTAAGTACCCCACAGTTTCAAAATCAGCTGGTTGTTGCCTCTAGCAGCATTTCAACCTTCCATTCCCATATGCATATTTTCCAAGAAAGCTGTTACCATCATCACCACTATTTAAAGTCAGAATAGGCAACACCACCATTCCCTCACCTCGATGCTGTCTTCAGGTTCAGCTGGAGAGCAGAGTCTGAGACACAGAAATCCTAAAGCCAGAAACATCCTCTCTTAAAGCAATTAATACAGCATGCCATACAACATGCCTTTCTTCTTCCCCTCTGTCAAAGCACAAAGTCATCAATTTTCACTTTCTAGGGCTCTCTGTCACTCCATCAGCCCTCACTTACTGCAGCTCCTCATACAGCAGAGGGAGTGAGTAGATGCCAAAGAAGAAAACAAGACCAGTGATCTTGCTCTGGACCACACTGCATCTGAAACATTCAGTACCTCCAGCAGCAGCCCTGCCATAACCCCAACTCACAGGAAGAGGACAAATTAGTATTTCCAATATACGTATTGTCTGGGATGAAGGAAAAGAAGTTTTCTGTTCCAGGCACACTTAAGAAAAGCATATTGGCCTAGCCAACAAAATTTTCCTCATCTTGTGCCACAAGAAGAAACCTGAACACTAGATGCACTTACTTTATGTCACTATCAACAACAGGGAGAAAAGCAGCCATACATAGAAAGGATTTAGCAAAAACTTGACTGCTAGCTAGCTAGTAAATTTTAAAAACACAGTTCACAGCCAATACCATCAGAAAGTTAAATTTTATGGCTTATAAGTCATAACCTTGAAGTAAGATCTTTTTAATATTATATTTAAAAAACTAGACCACTTTTGCTGTATTACATTCAGTTTTTTATATATATATGTGTAAAATTTGTTTTCCTGCTAGATGATACTAGACCTTCCTTACCTTTCAAAACCCAAACATTGAGTGCTTACTTATCTGAATAAATCATTATAACTTAGAGAAATACATCAAGGAAATTGAAATAAAATGTAATACCACTTGATGTTCTACAATGTCATCTCTTGTCATAAATGTAAAAAAAGAGGGGGGAAAAGTGAGTGAAACTTGAGAAATACGTACAAGATTAAGGTGCAGAGTCTCAAGCTACAGCTACTCATACAGTCATCTACACCTATTCAATAATCAATAAAATACGTTTCAAAAGCACAGTTGGGCAGTAGAGCCCAGTGCAGCCACAGAAGAATTCATGAGGAGTCTGTCTGTCTATTTTAATGGATACCAAAATAGGCATGATATGAGCAGAAATCTGAATAAATTAATCCTACAGGCTGTAATACTGAGCCAATCTTTATTTTCCATGAGGGATGCTGATGAGACAGAGATAGGAATAAAGGCCTGTTGCAAGAAGTCTGAGGCAGAATAAGTGGGCAACTAGAGAGCTGATGGGTTAGAAAACCAGTGCACAGCACGAGCAATCAAGAGCTGAAAAAACAATGAAGAGGGGGCTTGCAATGTTCAGTGCCTTCTACAGGGCTGCACCTTTAAACAGTGCAGGTGAGAGAACAATGAAATTATAAACTAAGTAACATTTATGAAGAGCCACACCCAATATTATAACTCATTAGTGAAAGTTAGGAACTAATAATTGGAGTTCCCTTGTCCCAAATTATTCTGTACTTACAGTCTGGGGAGAGGCTGTTGCAAACTCATCACTCTGTTTTCCAAATCAATGATTTGTGTGCATTCACAGTGAAAAATATCTCGACCATCGACAGTTACAAGTAAGATTGAGGTGTTCTGAGACTACTAATTCTGGGGCTCTCAAAAACAGGTGAATTTCAACAAAAGGAGGAGGATAACAGGAAAACCAACTCTTGGGAATCCCATAAGAATTCCACTTAGAATTGGAAGCCAAGTGTGGAATAACCATTAGAGATCAGTGCTCAGTCTATTCACTGAGATAACCAAAGGGGCAGGAATAAAGGAAGGGTTGCTGGAGCTGGTTGCCTGCAGGTGGCCCAGCTTTCTGTGCCTACTAACAGCGGGTTGGCAGCAGAGAGTGCCTGCCAGATCCAGAACATCACACCCTAACTTGCAGGCAGAATGAGAACTGCAGAGATCAGAATTATTAAGCAAACTTCATTATCAGTGCAGGTCAAATTTCAGTCCTCTTACCCTTCTCAAAACCCCTTTACAATTTTTGCACTTCAAGGCATAAATTCTCAAGAAGTTATTAAAAGCATAACATTATTCAGAGTCTGCAAATCCTCCGTCACACCCCAGCACTTTTAGTGTTCCACACCATACATCTAAAGCCACTTAGTTCTCGGTGACATTTAAAGAGAAAATTCCTCCTTCTCCACTGAAATTGCCATGACAGAAACCAACACAGTGAGCCTTTTAACCTTAAAGAGCATCTTTGTTTCTCTACTATATAAGCTTGCTACTGTACACATGTGAACATGCTGACATACACAAATCTCAACAACTTGGACCATATAGATGGTCCAGGTAGATATATATACACATGACAACTTGGACTGCATAGATACAGGTATATATGCACAAGCATATATTAAAGCTTCCAACCTTCGTGTATTCCAAGGATGTTTGTCTCTCCACCGGTCCCACATTCTTGAGAAGTTCTGCTGGCTCCCGCACCTCCTGCCCCCAGTATACAGTGTCTGTCTTTCTTGTCAACTGCAGGAGTTGCCCAGCATGAAGGCAGGAAACCAGTAGACCCAGGGAGGCTTGAGGAGTGCCCTGTGACTGCCCCAGGGTAGTCCAGAGAAAAGAAGGTGGGGGATAAGATGTGGTTCCTAAGAAGTCACTGGAAACACTGTCATATCAGTAGGCTTCACTTCCCTTCCCATTTTTTATATTTAGGTGAAAACATGAGCAGTTACTTATAAAATGGAAAAAAAAATCACAACCTCCTTGTGTTAGTTTTTCCATGGAGCACCCAACAATGCTTGCACATCAGGACAGCAAGTAAAAACAGAGCAAGCAAAACTCATGCAGTTTCCAAATCCTCCTGAAATTTTACTTTAAATCCAGGATGAGCATCAAGAGTTAGGGTAGTAAACAAAGAATCCCTTGTCTTTGCTTCAAACAGATAACCACCACTGTGGCTTTGCTAAAAGCTCTAAATGTTGTAGCCTTTGATAAAGACTAACAAAGCCAGGCAAAGCACATAATGACACTTACCTTTGTAATGCAGTGCAATAATAATACATTACCACAGCTTGCTGGTACATCTTTATACATGAGTAGGAAGAAACTACTATGTTCCTCTTAGAAACATTTTGTCTGGCTATAAACAAAGCATCTATAGTCAGAGAGAACTCACGAATAAATTTACTTCATTTACAGTATGCAGCAATAATCCATCCCATGCTAATGGCAACTCTGTGCTTTTTGTTAATACGTTCTTTCTATGGCTGTTTAGCTGGTTCATTTGTTATTTTGTGTCACAAGTCATCAGCTCTTCTCTGCTCATGTTTCCCATCTTTACAACTGAGGATTATCCCTTCTGGGCTGATCACCCTTTTTCCAAAAAGGTAATGCTGTGAAATACAGGAAGCAGGTATAATGAATTTGGAGAGGGAAAACCCATCATAGATGTCTGCCAATTCTTTAATCCTTTCATTCTCCAACCAAAATGTCTGAGCGCCAGTGTACACAAAAATGGTCACAGCATCCCACCTTCTGCAGCTCACCTGTATTTCACTGGCCAAGGGGCAATAATGAGCCTCCACCATCTCAACTCAAACCCAGTTCCAAAGGCTGCTAAGCCAGCTCAGACCAACAGCAGTTCAGCCTCTGTCCTTCCTCAGACATCTCATCACCCACATGTTCCTGGCTCCCGTGCTAAGTAAATCAAGGGACTCCCTGACCCAGGTTTGCGTCCTTGATCTTCATCTTGAATAACTGCTGCCTCTGCTACAAGTGACCACCTGAGGACACCGGGCACAATACTCCCAAAGAAGCACCTTCAATTTAGTATGATCTCATCATTGCTACCACTTTTAACACTTGTTATCATTTCTGCATGGAGATAAATACGTCTCCCATCTTCTCTTGCACAGACCAAGAGATTCTTCTGAAATATTTCCATTCAGCACTTATTCCAATCATCTTTAAAATGCCTTTTTTTTAAACCAAAGCTGACTCATCCTCTAATGCAAGATAGTCTGACTCACATTTAACACTTTGATCTCCATGGTTCATTTTGTTCAGCAACCTGCTCAGCCTTATCCTTGTACTATGTGTAAGGGGAGAGAAAGGAGAAAAATGTAATTTAAACATCCATTCAGTTCCAAACCACTGAGAAATGCTTGGGATGAATCTGCAGAGAAAGAAAAATTGTTTCAGCACCCAGAGACCTATTACAAACTAGAACAGAAATGAAATTTTTCAGCAAGAGACATATTTGCACTTACATGTTTCCAGATTCAGATGAAAAGGGAGCTCTTTTGAAGAGATATTTTGCTAAAGGCATTTCTTTTTCTCATTTAGTTTCATCAAAAACCTCATAAGACTAAACAGCATCTCTTCAGAGATGAAATAAAAATCCAGAAATAATTTGCCATTTACACATATCTTGCACTAGAATGTGTTAATACTTAATACTTCTAAAAATATATAAAGAGAGCCATGAAATGTGATGCCCAAATCTAGGTCACATACAAACTGCTACCATTTCAGCTATGGGAAGTCCCCACTTGAAACACCAAGGGCAGCATCAACATCCTGGTTAGATCCACAAAACCCTCATCCAGGGAAGGCTCCTGCAAGGTGGATCCAGTTAAACCACCGACAGCAACTTTCCGGAGGAATCAAAAAAGCTTATGGAAGTTAATGGAATCTCTGATGATGTTTTTAGCTTTCTTTAAAAGATCTCCAGGTTAGATTCAGAGCCTGGTCTTCACCTTGATATGGAGATTACCAGTAAAATCAGAACAGGGTCTTTATCTACTTGGGAGCAAATCGATATCTCCTACACAAAGGCTTTTCGGTAACTTATGAACGGCAATAGACCCCAGTCCCAGCTAAAGTGAAATAAACAGAATCTCACAATCTAGAATTTAAGAAGTTGTTTACTAGATTTGGGTAGGAGCTTTTGATAATCTTCTGATTAAATAGGACAGAGAGAAGACTGAGGGAGAAGAGGGCAGAGATTTTAACATAGAGAGCGGAAATTGGTTTTAAATGACAGAAGGTGAAACAGGCTTGGCTTATGGCTTTGTTTTGGAAAGCAGGGTGCAGTGACCTCGAAACACCCAGATAAATGCACATAATGAAGCATTCTTGCTCACAATTCTTACCTAGATATCAACAGACAGAAAAATCCCCCTTGCTTCTTGTACTTCCTCTGTGCTCTGGCAGATGTTAGCACCCAGACCCACTGCACCCACACGTTTTTGAGCTCAGTCTGTGTTTAATGTCTCATGAGATCACAAGACTTTCACTTTCAGCAGACACTTTTGCAGACCAGGCAGGCAGGACCAACCTCTAGAAAATCCTCTGCCTGGAGGCAGAGTGTACAGTTGGTGCCCATCCCTGCAGCATCCAAAGTCTGCATGGGCAAGGTGACTTCAAGAACAGTTGTGCTAGCCTACAGATGTACTTCATGTCCTGTTTGAAAGGAGGAATAGACCTATTCTCTTCCCCACCCACAGAGAGGCAGATCATAAGCTCTCCTGTCACAAGGGGCACCTCCATCACCAGGCCCAACAGCACAGCATGCACTCAGTGGAGAGCCAGGCTGTTTTTCTCCAGTAGGAAGTAGCCAAAGGTGCAATTCATCATATGCCTCCACAGTTTGTCAGCTGCATGTGATTACTGGTGAATAATGTTCTCCTGCCCAGCTCAGAGGCACATCCTTGTGTCCTCTCACTGACCACATGTCATACGCTGGCAGGCACGCGTCTCCAAGACACAACTGAGATACACTCAATCCAGTGCTTTACACACACAGCAGCTGCAGTTAATGTATACAAAGTGACACATCTCAGACCAATCAATCCTCTTTTTAACACTGGAATATCAACTCACTACCTCTTTAATCCACAACATTAGCAAGAGCCTGCATAACACATCTGCCAGGCAACAAGGAGCAAACCCCTGTATCAGGGCACCAGAACTATACACCATCCATTTCCTAATGCTCCCACCAGAACACTTTTCCTTCCAGCTGTACACCTTGCCTTTGCTGAGACCAGCAAGGGAGGAATGTGTTGCAGCCTATTGTAAACAAACTAAATGCCTCTGATTTTACAAAGGCAAGGTCTCTAAACCACATGGGATTTAAGGGGGAAAACTGAACCTGAGAGGATGTAGGGGCAGGGCTTTCTCCCATATGCATCCCTCTGAGCTGCCAGCAGGAGCTCAGAGCACAGATGGCACCAGATCCCTGGTACAAACCTTGAGGAAGCCTGGCACTGAGCTGAAGCATTCCCAGGGCAGTCTGAGCCCCACAACTCTATATGGGTAGGGAGGAGCTTGCAGACCACTGGATAAGCATAGAGGGAAAAAATAATGAAGTAGTTCCTTGGGCATCACAGTCTCGAATTACCTGAAGCTGCACACCCAGTGGTGGGCACGCCTCAAGTCTAGAGGAGCAGATAAAATTGTCAGCACCCTCTTAGCCATTCCCCAAGGAATTACTATGGTGAGTAGGTAAAAGACTCAACTAGATCACCTATTTCAGAAGAGAGCTGCCCAGGTCTAAGCAGCAGAGAGTTTTAGCTCCACGTGAAAGCCCAAGCTGTAGCAGTCTGTGTTGCCACAAGCCACCTGATGTGCTCTGGGCTCCTCATGCCACTCTGCCCTCCACTTGCTTCTCCAGGACCTGGGAGCACAGAACTCCCAGAACTCCCTGCCCAACTCAGAGCAGCACTGTTTCTGCTTTGCAATACACCTACCTTGGAGGGTAGGACTAGCCAGAGCACTGCTCATTGCATTTATAAACTGCTCTGCCCAAAGCATTGCAGAACAGCAGGATTGGATCCTTGGCCAGCAAATCCTTTGCCTGGGGGCACAAGGGCAGATTGAGGCGGAATGCTATGTATCTGCTTTCACCAGAAGGAATGAAGGTCAAGGGCTTGGGGAGAGAAAAGATGACAAAGACTGTACTAAGAAGGCAGCAGTCAGTGAAAGAGCATCCAAACCTTCTTGCACAATACCCACTGAAACCCTCTATAATATTGTTAAAAACTTCAGCCTGACTAAAAATCAGGGTAAGCCTCTTAGGTGCCCCAAGCAGGCACCCAAAAGGACTATTTACACCTCTAGCAAACTTTTGGAAAATTCATAGTTTAACCTTTACTCCTGAATTTCATCTGCTGCAGCAAGAGAACAGCTTGTCCTCTGCGATCCCATCAATGCTGCAGAGATTAAAGTATTCCTGGATAAGGTTCTCAAAACCACTTTAGAAGGCCACAGAATTTGACATATTTCCCTGAAGATGTTTAAGAGAGAGGCTTGCGCTCAGCATGCGGGTGCCAAGAGCAGGGCCAGGGTCACCAAGACCCAACCTCAGCTACCACTAGCACCCCAAGGCAGAAGGCCACCCCAGCAGAGCATTGCAGGGACACCTGGCATACAAGTCACCGTCTGCAAGCCAGTGCACTCTGGTAAGAGTTCCCAGGCACTTCAATAATGGATGCAAGGGCAGCTATGCTTGAACACAGAACAGCAAAAACAGGACAGAGCTGTTCTCACTCCTCTTCAAAAGTCACAACAAAGACCAATCATGGCAATAAGAAAGACAGCTGGATCCCTAAAAACCTCAGGAACCCTGTGTTTCCACTCCCATGCAGGTAGAAACACACATTCCTCTTTGGCTCATAAAAGAGGCACCAAAAAGAGTGAGAAGGAGAAAGACAAAAAGAGTTAAGAAAACGTCACAAGAGCAAGAGACAAAATAAAGCACTGGCACCCACACACAAACCCTCAGGTAGTTTCTTGCCATGGAGTCCATCCCCAGGGCTACCCACAGCTATTCACACTACTTTTCCATCCCCTGTTATATATTGAGTCTTGCTGATGGCCCTTCTGCTAATACCTTACTGCTGGAGTGGGTTGTGTCAGAGCACTAAATGGCTGTCAAGCCTCACAGAGCCTGTCTGGCTCTGAGGGAAGGTGCAAGAACACCTGAGAGGACAAAGCAGCCAGCACAGATATTAATGCCGCAGAATTGATTCAGAATTTTTCAAAATTTTGCTTTACAGCCGACAGCATGGAAATTTTGTATGAACTGCCCACTCAGTACAGTAATTCAGACCCCATCAGCTTGGGCATAAGAATCCTGTTTGCCTGATTTAGTTTGCCCTGTTAAGTAGTCCTCCTAGCCTTTATTACACAGGTGCTAAAGCATCAGATGATCTATACTGAAGTATTCTAGCTCCAGGAAGGCTGATTTTCCTGACACAACCAATACCAAACAGACAAGCTACTAAAACTTGAAGCACCCTCACAAAGGAAACAGTTAACTTGCATCAAAATTGATTTATCTTTTACATATCACTTCTATCATATTTCCTGTATTTATTTTTTAAACCAATTACAGTGTAATGTTGTCCTCAAGTACACATAGTACACTTAAAAACACAATAAAAAAGATCCACAGAAGAAAAAACTCTGTGGCTTCACATCTGAAAAAGTCCACATGAGGCAGGAGATCTGTTGCTCATTCTTGCACCTCTCTACATGGATGAGATTGCCTGTTCAATACAGTATCCTGATAGGCCCCAGAAGCTCAGAGCAATATCCTTCTGGATGCACAATTGTTCCTTCAGTGCATATTTAGTGACTTTCATCCAGCCCATCATTCTTTATTTGGAGCTATATTTTTATGCACAAAACAGTAGCTTTCAGAGGAGGCAGGAGTTATTAAAAAGTTCATCTGTTCCAGCTGCTTAATCCTCACTTAAACTCATCATTAATCCTCTTTTTATGACACCATAATTGTCCCTATGGCAACCAATTATGATGTCACAAACAAGATTAGAATTTTAGATAGGGGAACAGAATTAGTTTCTTCATTATTTGTTTAGGTCCTTAGCGGTTGTCATGCCTGATCAAATCAAATGGCCCATGAGTTCAAGAACTCTCTTTTCAATATCCTACCAATACCTGCTATTTTAGGGCAAGGCAGACAAGTATAGGCAGCAGCATGTACCCAGTGAAGGATGGAAACTTGTAGTGCACAGAGAGAATCCCTTCCCAGCCCCTGCAGGTCATGATTTCACTGCCTGAAGCAAGAAAACATTGGCAGCTCCAGTGACATTGTGAGTACACAGTAGCCAGACTTGCTATGAATGCAATTCATTTTCTTATAAAAGCCTAATCCTTCTTTGGATTCTACTAAATATTTCCCTTTGATGATTTGCTGCAGTGAAGTCCCCATTAAAGACACACAAAACAATCGTGTATGGCAAGTAAAGAAAAAGCCTCTGAGCTCACCTACTTCGTCGGGTTTTCTTCTACTTACAAACCAAATAACCACAGACTGTCATCTCTCTTCCTGCAGAATAATCACAAACACACTTGAACGCCTGAAGCGATTTACATTACCCTTCTCTAGTCCCTTTTCATTTCATCTGTACTTTTTCAAGCTCCCAATGAAATAAAGAAAAAAAAAAAAGAAAAGAAAAAAAATAACAAAGAGGTCAAATATTGGCCACCCATCAACACCGGCCACATCATCAACAGCTGGAGGTGTCCCATATTTGTGATAGAGATTATTTGACCCTGTTCCTCCTTTCATCTCACAGGTTTTGTTTGTGCCACGGTAGAGGTGAATGAATAAGGGTAAGAGAAAGATTTAAGCTAAAAGCAAAGCTCACCAAAAAAAAGGGGCTCATGTCCCATGGAATAACATCAGGACCTGCACCGAGGTACCTGCCCCCTCCTCCACTTCTAACACAAGCTCCTTTCAACAGCTAGGTCTGACTTTGAACCATTAAGGAACAATTCTGAGAGACCAGCATAGTCATGGGCAATCCACGCATTTTACTTCCCAGGTAATTTATTATAGCTCCCGGAAAACACAACCCCCTAGATACAGAGAGAGGGCCAGAGATTTACTTTCATGTCCTGCACTAGACCAAATCACAAAACAAATGCCTCCCAGCTGCCCTTGCAGCTGGCAAAGCAGTTCCTTTTCAAGATGCAGTTCACAGCAGGCAAAATGGCAACATCTCTATTTGGCTGTAGAGATATTGCAGCACTTTATAAAATTGACATACTTGCCAGTATCCACTAAAAGAAGTCACTACTTCCACTTGGAAGCAGATTTATATCTTGGCCAAAAGAAGAAGAAAAAAAAAAAGAAAAAGAAAAAAAACCTACCAAAAAGAACTCCTCCTGAAAAAAAAAATTGTATTTTATACCAGAAAAAAAATCCTTTTTTTAATTTGGAAAAATTTGTCAAACACTAACAATCACATATATCTATTCATCCTGTTTGTTGGAGGGGTCCACAAAAAAACTAATTTCAACTTTTTAAGATTGCTTTCCATTCACTGCCTGCAGTTGAGATGGGTTCTTCCAGAGGACAATTAGGAACCAGAGCCTGAGTTTGTTGGCAGAATGGTCCTCTGGGGAAGACTCTCTCATGTGCTAATGGCTGTTCAGGACATCCAGGGAGGGCAGCCTCCCCAGCCTGAAATTATCCATTAACAGTAATTCCTCCTCTCCTCATACTGACTTTTTCACACATACCAATATTCACAATTTTTCCAGTGCCAGCAAGGACTCACACCAACCATCGAGGCGTTCACGCGGGGACTGATTCATCACAGCAGAGCTATTAGAAGGAAATGCATTAGTCTTAATGGCAAGAACTGCACACTCATATGGTCTCTTCCCAGGAAAGTTCTTAAATCCTGGGGGAGACATATGTTGGGAACAGCAAAACCAGTACAAGCAGACACTGTTCTATGACTGACAATTCAGCAATCCATTGTCCAGACATAATTTACTATAGCAAACATCGCCTTGTAACCAGCCTGTTATTTATATTCCTTTTCAGGCTGTGGTTACCAAAACCCCTCAGCCTTGAGCAGACGACTTCATTACCCTCCACACATAGCCATTCAAAATATGCTCGTTCCCTCCTTCTGCACTGCCCAGATTAGTGGGATGGGAGCTCCTCAGTCCACAGAGGCAAATCTCACAGAAATTTGACTCCTACAAATTCTCACCCTGTTGACCTGAGCACACTGTGGTGCTCAGCAATCAGAGCACAGAGGGAGCGGCCACCATCCAGCCAAGATCCACCACCTTGGTACCCTCCCCAAGAGAGGGTGAATGCTGATCCAACTGCTCCATGGTCAGAAAGGAACAGAAGAAATGGCTAAAACAACAGATCAACACTTCCTGAGGGCAGAAGCCTTTTCAGCCCTACCATCAGACATCGCTTTCATTCTCTGTGTTAAGTCAAGAGTTGGTGCCCAATAAGTAACTACTTGGGTTTCTATTAACCAAGTAAATTCCACCAGTAGCTGCAGAGACAGACTCTCAGATACAGAATATGCTCAGAAAGGAAAGAAAAACAACATACAACAACCATTAACCATAAACCTGACGTACATTCAGCTCCAGACATCCCTGGAGAATAACCTCCATTTATAAAAATAGGGATGGCCAACCACTACTTCATACTGCTTTCATAGTATGCTTTAATCATGACATCAAGAAGCTCCTGCTAGCAGTCAGAGGACAATTCATCTTCCACGTTCATTCAGTCTCTGGTTGCTCAGAAGAGACTAAGTATCATAGGACTAGATGTGGTTATTACAACACATTTCTATCACAAAAAATGAATCATGACCCAGATAGTTTCACAAATGCTACCAAATAACAACTATGGCTTGCCAGAATACAGCACTTCCATTCTTTGAAAAATTCTCATATTTCAGGTCAAAACAAAATAACTTTTCTCCTCTAAATCAGAGTGAAAAAAAATAATTCAGCATGAAGAAATTCCAAGGAATTATGATATCAATTATTCTATATTTTAGTTATTAGGGTGACTACATGAATATGGCGCTCATCTGTTTTTTAAAAACAAATCAGCATCTTCCCCAGAAGATTTCACTTGGAAAATATTATGCTAAAATTAAAAAAGAAATAAAAAATTACAAAGGTTCCACAGGGAGTTATTCAGCTACTCTTCTCAAATACAGAAGACCAGAATCACAAGCACATGCATATACTGTGGTACCTTCACAAGTGTTACCTCATGCCCAATTCTCTGTTAATTTAGAATGAGCGAAAGGTCACTTTATTTTAAGAAAACAAACACGTGTTTTCCCATTGCCGTTCTGTTTGAGCAGAACCTTTGCAGAACATTTTTGACTTCTTCCTTGAGTTTTAGCAGGCACCCACAGCTCAGCCACATCAGGCACAAGCCCTCCAGGCATACCTGCCTGTTCCCAACACCTCTGTCACTCCAGTCAGATGCTGATACACGCTGTTGTGCCTGCAACCGCCTGACACAAAGATATTCTCGCTGTTCTTCATTTATCCTCCTATTATTTGTGTTTTCACACATAATAGAAGCTGCTTTGTCTTGTGTAGTAAATTTGTCTCATTGTCTTACAACCTTGCTGCAAGAAGCTATTAAGATTGATTCACAATAGGGCAAACATTTCCATCAAGCAAATATCATACTCAGCACCTGACAAATTGTGACACTGCTTGCAAAGCAACTGAATCAGAAACCAAAAGCTCGCACTGTATGTTCGGGTGGGGATGGCTGGGGAAGGGGCTATCCTGCAGGAGGCAGGAACTGCTGTCCAGGCGCAGCTCAGCCACAGCAAGACCCCTGTTTTCTGAACATCATCCTCATGCTGCAGGTGGGAGTGGGCAGGAGAGCCGACTTGCCAGGGAACAGCCTCTTGAGACAGCAAGCTGCTTCTACAGGGGAGAAATTCATATCTTTCTCTTCTTCAGCCCTTTGATCAAACTGGGAGAATCTGATGAGTGGTTCTGCCATCCCAGCTTATTCCCTCCTCCTTTTCTTTCTCTCTATACTTCACATCTGTGGCTTCCTTCAATCTTGGAAAAAGTACTAGCATAAAAAATTACCTAGTGCACCCAAAGCATGACCTTCCACCATTCCTTCCTGTGCTCATCTCATATTATAATTGCTGGTGACCCACTGGAAATGCCTGTCTTTGGCCAGAGGAAGGGTCCAGAAGTGATTGGAGCTGAAATTATCTAAATTTCTTTTTATGACCTCGAGCCCCCAGCACAAGCAGGTGGGAAAAGCAGACACATGCCAGGGCTCCCAGACTCAACTATGGGCCCACATCCCCATCCTTCAGGAGACAGTCAGGTTCAGCTTTCATTTGGTAAGATGCACAGCTGCAAAGGATAGTAAAATAAGATCACTGGTGGCAGAAAGGCAAGACCATCTGGTATATTGGCACTTTGTATGTGAAAGAGGATGATCTCTGATTTTTTGGGCAGCAAAAGACATGAGCAATCTTAGGATAAAGGCCAAAGACTGAAAAGAAAGTGAATTACCTTTTTTTTTTCTGCTAAGTCAGGAGAGAGGCATAATCAGTCTGTGATGGAAGCCCTCCCTTCCACTGCCTGCACTGCAACTCTCCCTGAACAGACAACAGCTCTTAGCAATTAGGAAATGAGGAGGAATGAACCCAACACTTCCACAGCCATAGGTCAGCTCCTCTCTTCCTTCCATTTCTCTCTCCAAATTAGTCATCTCATCTTCTCTTCCCACAGAAAAACCAGTAGGAGCTGTGAAAAGACAGGACCCTCCCACACTGGGGGCAGCTGTGGATTACTTTTCATCTGGACCAGGTACTGATATAAACACCAAACTCAAAGCCTTTTCTCAGAAAAAAAAATAGGGAATTGAAAATGTAAGCAGTTACTGTATGGATGGGACCATGAAAACAGCCTCAACCTATCAGAGTTCATGGCAGAATTGCATTTTGTTGCTTTTTTTTTCAGCACTATGGAGGTGGGGGTAAGGGGAGAAGAGTGTATAGAGCAATCCAGGGATTAGGGAAAAAATACCATATTGCCCAACCAAGGGATTAGAAGGAGGTTTTCCTTTTAAATTCCCTGTTATCTGATCTCTCACCAGACATGAGGTGAAAATCAGAAAGAATGCACTCCTTCCTCTTGACTAGGTGACTATATATGAAGAAATAAAATTGTGTATCTGAGAAATTCTCTCTTCCAGTTACAGCCATCAGAGATAGCGTAGCTTTCTGCTTTTCATAAAAAAAAAAAGAAATCATCACACATGAGGTTTTTCTGAAACACATTCATTAAGTGGGGAGCTCACACACAAGCTCTCCAGACCCACCCTGCCATGGACAGCATTTCTTAGAGTGTTTCCAGCTTGAGATTGCCCGCAGGCTTGAATGAACATACATAAGGCTTGGCTTACGCTGTTGGTGTCCATCGTATCCCCAAGATTGGTCTGGACAGCAGCTTGACATGCACTAGAAGAGCCCAGGCTATTCCCAGAGGGAAAGACAAGCAGTGCCTCCTCTGGAAAGCAGAAAAGCTGTGCTCCTGCCAGCCCTCCCTTTGGAGGACACCAAAGCCTTCCAGGCCAGTCTGCCAACAGCCATCTCTGCCAAAGGTTATAGTTTTTCTCCCTCTCAAATGGATTAAGGTTTGATAGATAAGGGTATAATTTTGGGAAAGAACTGCCACCCCTAGTCCACTAGAGTGAAGGCCATCAGGTTAGCAGTTTCTAAACACCACATAGAAACTCTATGAGGAGGCATCTTGAGTGCTACATTGGTCGCATTCCACCTTGTAACTGCCCCAGCATCACAGCTAGCATTACTCATCCTTCTACTATCTGCTGCAAAAAGCGAAACAAAATGTTGCCAAGACAGAGACCAAATCACCTGACACTCAGTAATACTGCTGGTCACTCTGGAACACCGCACATTTATCAAACGATGATATGGCCCACATCAGACCCAATGAAAAACACTGTACCACTGTTTGCCATCCGGGGTGAATCCAGATTCCCAAAGCTAAAAGAGAGTCCTCACAACATCACAACACTACCCTGCACCCCGGCCCCTGTGAGCCTACTCCAGCACTGTTTGTTATGGGTCAGCAGGGCTTGTCAGACACCTCCCAGCATTCCTTGAACACCCAAAAAAGCTGGACCAAAAAAAAAAGCTGAAAAGCTGGAGAAGGCAACTTGCACCTCTTCCTTTTTGTCATAGGCTTGCATTCTACTGACAGGGAGAAGTCCAAAACCAGTCTTTACGTCCAATTACACTTCAAACATGTATATAATCTCTTTGCAGCCTCTGCAACACAGTCTACCACTGCAGGGCTTGAAAACTTCCCATATTGCAACTCTAAAGAGGAAAGCATGTAGCTTATCGTGAGCATCTCGATAGTAAAGAATCAGAGATAGAGTGCTGGACTATAAAGCTCCCAGTCACCTTGGAGGCAGGAAAAAAATCTGTTTGGCCAATCTCAGCAACTTCTATCTAACCCTGTACAATGTGAAGCCCAGTGTTCATATACTTTTGCATTCTTTATTCATTGTACCACGCACTGCATGGCCCCAGGTATATAAACCCACACAGAGTACCAGTGTCTGGGTGAAGGTGGGGCAACAAAAGCAAATTACAGAATTAAAATAGACAGAGAGCAACTAAAAAATAAAGTATCATGGGAAACACTAGCCAGGGGCAAAACTACCTGCCCCAAAGTCAAATATACAGCCCTGCAAAAGAAGTGACAGTTTCAACTGTTGTCTACCTGCAGAGACAAAAATGAAAGATAAAGAATAGTTGAAGTCTTTTTCACCAGTGGAAGGCCACCCACAACCAAACATACCAGCAGCATTGGTACTGTTGCTACTTTTTCCTTCAATGTCATTTTAAATCAAGCTGAAGAATGGAGGTGACTATAGTGCCAGAAGCAAAGGTTCCTACCAGCACAAGCAGCTGGCAAGGCATTGGCACTGGATATCCCTTAGGGCAGTAGCATCAAAGGCACTTATCTTCTTCTTCCTATCTACATGGGGGCTTTTAAAATGTGAATTCTCTCAGTGTCTCAACTTGCAAGTAACCTCAAACTCTTAATGAAACTTTATTCACATCTTTGGCATTTCACTTACTTTCAGAGGAGAGTCCATTGCCCTCTAGGGCATCATCTCAAAATCATAAATCAAGCTAACATCAGCAATTAATAACAAAGGACCTTGCCTAGTATGCACCTACACAGGGCGTTGCACTGCCCTCGGAGTACCTGCAGGATTCAATGCTCCAGGAGAATGAAACTCGATGTGTTTTCGCAACAAAAGGATATACTCCTGGGATCATTCACTAAGTGGATAAAAGCATCAGAACTACCCCATTACCATCCCCAGGGGAAACTCATTAGCAACCTAATGAAATAAAGTGATGACAGGAAGGTATTTTCTCATCATCTTTTAATGCTAACAGGCTTTAAAGCTATTTTGCTTCCTCACCCTCTCCTATGGTGCCCAGAAACCCCATGGCATCTCTCAGAGCATCACAGGCAGTCCCCTCTCCTGCACATTACACAGCACCAGGGAGCAGTTTCAGAGTACAGGGGGATTCTAAGATGTTCGACTCATCATCTTTGATGGATCTGTGCAATTGAAGTTTAATCCCTGCCCCACTTGGAAAATGTTCCCCAGTGGGTCAAGTTTCTTGATGAGTCATACAATGTAGAAGAAATATAATCCAGCTACTAGGGACTTTGCTGTTTGTTTTTATGACAAGCAAAACTCATGAGCATTTGAAAGAAATTAAAAATAATGAAACAAATTTTATAGTTCTGAAATATTTTTAAGTTGGTGAAATTACAAATATTGAAGTGAGTACGCCATAAACATAGTGCTTCTCATAATTGTCTGTATTACATATGATAATTTCTTTTTCTTCTTCTGAAAAAAGCATCAGATTATACTCCCAAACACTTGTGTATCATATAGCCTTAATCAGACATACTATAGATGTACATATTAAACACATATTCCTTAGTAACAGCGAGAGAGGACTGGATAACTGAATACATCTGAAAAGGATATTACAAAGCAGGACAAGGTACTCACCCACCACCCACACCTCTGACTACTAAACACCTTTCTCCAAGTCCCCGGACACTGGAAAAGAGCCCACTTCTCTGTACCAAGAGCTCTTACATACAGTCAGACAACCAAAGGCATCAATATAATTTATCTCTGCAATGCCACTATAGCCTAGCTGAGGTTATAGGGCTGCCAACAGCACCATTCCCCAATGCCAATAAGTGAACTCGTTGCTGATGGTATATACCCTATTGGCAGCCTGAGGGAATAGCATCCTATATCTTCTCATCTCTCATGTTTAGCCACAGAAGTACACAGGAAGAGCAATGATACCTTAAGTTAGTATGCCTCAAACCCAAGTACAAACACCTCCCTTCTCTCAGACTGCATGGCCATTTGTCCACAACAATGGGGTTAGTGTTAAGTAGTCTGTAGGGCCAACGAGCTGGAAAACTTTTAGGTAGAATTTGAATCACAGAATCATAGAATATGCTGAGTTAGAAGGCATCCATCAAGGTGCAGATGGATCATGAAGTCCAACTCCTGGCCCTGCACAGGACACCCCAAGAATTATACCATGTGTCTGAGAGCGCTGTCCAAAGGCTGATGCTGTGTATTGGATGCTATAACCCCTCAAAAAAAGGGTGTATGGACTAGATGACAAAAATAGCAGTTTCCCATTATGAACTCTAAGTTTTGAAGTTACCTATGCTTTTGAACAGCTGTTAAATGGAAAGGGATTCTGGCAGTGCCACCCAAAGCTGCAGTTGAATGGAAATCCAAGAGTGAAAGGTTCGGGATGTCATTAACAAGCTCTTTTTTAGCACAAATATTTCAAACTACCAAGCTCTCTCAAAAACACAGTATAGAAAATATCGGGGGGAAAAAATCAGGCTCAGTCCTAGAGTGCAGACAGGTTTAGCCCTGTTTAGCACCAGTTTCCTTTGGCAAGAGCATAATAGTTCATGACCATTCATTCCTCAAAAACACCAAGTAAATCTTTCCCTTCCCCAGTTTTATGCTGTGCCATTTCACTAAGTTAGCTGGAGGTGTCAAGGCATTCAGAAGAACCACTTAGGGCCCTGTGGCAGCCTCAGGCCTCTGAAGCACTTTAAAAATGCACCCTCCCATTTGCTCAATGAAGCAAAGTTTCATAGAATCAAAGAATGCTTTGGTTTGGAAAAGACCTTAAGGATGATCTAGACCCAATTCCCTTCTATGGGAAGAAACACCTTCCACTAGACCAGTTTTCTTAAAGCCCCATCCATTGGCTTTGAACACTTCCAGAGATGGAGCATTCACAATTTCTCTGGGCAGCCTGTTCCAGTGCCTCGCCACCCTCACTGAAAAGAATTTCTTCTTCATATCTAATTTAAACCTGCCCTCTTTGAGCTTAATGCCATTATCTCTCATTTTGTCACTATATGCCTTCGTATAAAGTTCCTCTCCAGCTTTCCTGTAGGCCCCCTCTAGGTATATTGGGGTGCATTATACTCTAAGCAAGATCAAATTACAACATTCTCTGAAGTAATGGAGAAGTATTCCACTTTGTTGTTTAAGGTAAGACTCTGAGCAAAACACCAGATTTTTTTGAGTCAAAATACAAACAGCCACTTCTTTGACACTACAGTCTCCTACTTATCTGCAGATCTCTTCTGCAGACTAAGATGGGGGCCTGTGGTCCTTTCTAAGAGAAAAAATCCTAGTGAAACTTCAAGTACAAAACCCACTTTTCTGTCTCTAACCACAGTCATCTCAAGCCCAGGTTTTTCCTCAGAGACCAACTCAGGCACGGACTGGACAGTCTGTCCCAGTCTGAGGCACACAGCAGCCAGCACGTGAGACAAGGTGGTGCTGGTGTGAGGATTGCACACATCTTGATTTTCCCTGTCAAAATCCTCCCTGAAGTCATTTATAGGCAAAACGCAAAAGACAAGTTTCCAGGGAGGCAAAAAAAAAAAGCATTTTATGAGCTGGCTGAGAGCTAATCAACTTCCCTGCTGGCAGCATTAAGTGGGCTGTACATGCAGCAGGAGCTTACCAGGAGCTCAGCATCCCGAGAGAAAGGGCAACGGGAGAATTCAGGGGCTGAGAACACGGGCACCAGGGAAACAGTTATACCCACAGGCCAGCACATCAACACCAAGAGAAGCAGGAAAACAGAAATAAAATATGCAGTACAGACAAAAACGAGAAGTGAAGCCAGAGAGACCTGATGGCTTTAGATGTGCCTGCAAATGTGGGCCTCAGCTCTTGGAACTGCACTTTCCATCAGACCTATGGCCTTCACCATGAGCAAGCACAATAACATTCTATGTCCATAAATATGTATTACCTCAGAGGAGAGGACAGATAAATAAAGGCTGAAAACCCACACATCATACATTGGAATTAGCAACATAATGACATGCCTTCATCTCATGTTCCTGGGCTTTTATACAGACCATGCGCCAAGGCTCCCAAACACATAGCCCACCCTGGTACACTTTTCTCAGCACATACGAGGTCCAGCAATTATTTAGTAGAAAGTACAGATGTTTTTTCCCCACAGTTGCAACTTCCAAAACACACAGTAAGGTCCTTCTTGCCCACGTCCCATCATACAACTTCTTTCACCTTGAAGTTATTCACAGTGACATCACCTAACCCACACACAGCCATCAAATACCCAGCACTAACCCACATGGACGCTCCTATAGACTCCATGCACAAACGTACACAGGCATCTCTAGATGTGCTCTTACACATTTCTTTTCAAACATACCCAGTCCCACACAGCTTTTCTCTGCTAAGAGCAACAAATCATAGAATTATTCAAAAACCACAAGGAGGGGATAAAAACCCCAAGCCAACACTGGGACACGTGTGAACAGTATAAGTGAGTTCATGCATCACTCCCACTTGCAAAGCATTTCTTAAAAAACAAAACAAGAACCTTGTAGAGTGAGGAAAAAAGAACTCCAACTTTGCACATCCATTTTATTGCAAGGGAAAGTTCCTCACTGACAGTTCTCTATCTAGAAAAAGTGGACACAAAGAAGCAAACCACCCATTACTGATTTTTTTTAAATTATTATTATTATTCTTTTCCTCTCCCTCTTTTCATTAGTATCTGGGATATCCTTTGTCTGACTGTCAAGTGTGTATCTCATTCCCAGGCTTTGCTGGATGTACCGATAAAGTAGCAGGAAGAGCACAAAAGACTGTTGCACATACACATCTCCTTCTCAACAACTCCGCCAAATTGCCAAACAAAAAAATCCAAACAAACAAACAAATCTGTCAAAAGTCTGGTGAGGCTTCAAGTGAATAATTTCATCAGTCCGACGACTGACTTGGGAGAGACAAACTGACTACCTGCTCATTTATTCCAAAGGACTAGCCAGAACAAAAGTGTTTTTCCACTTCGTCAAAGTTATGTGGCATCTGATTCAGCATGTTTTACACAGTGAAATTTTCCACCTGCAACAGTCCGTGGGCAATCTGAGTCTACGGGTCCGTGCCTGTGCTACACAACAGCTTTATTATGTGCCCACAGAGGCTCCCCCTTTCAAATCACTGATGCACTTATCTCCTTCTGAGTATGTACATAATTCCATTGCAGCTCGTGTGTAATTTTATTCACAACAGCTCTTTTGTGAAGTGCTGCTAACCCCAGCTGCAGAAGGGAGAACATCACACATGCTCAAAACTCAGAGACAGTCCCTTTACTTTGTGTGACCTAGAGACATTAATGGCCAGACTTGCAGCCACATCTCAATGTCAGGAGGGAAATTTAAATGTCAACTTGGTTTTCCCATTGTGTGATTCTTCTTTCTGACTATCATAGCTTTTTTTTTTCTTTGCATTGTGCTGCAACACAGGACTTCCACCTCAAAGCTTTATAAATTAAATGGCTTCGTGAAGGCCCCTTCATACACCAAAAACATCCAGTGTTCTGCTTCAGAAGAAAATGACAAAATGGTGATGAAAGTTTTGGGTTACAAAGTGAATTGAGTTACCGTTAGGAGAGTGGGTGGCAACAAGACCGTACAGTACATAAACAAAACTTTTAAAGACAGTTGTAAGCAGATCTTACGAGATTAGGCCAGAGAGCAAGAATTATTTTCTTGACATATGGTAGAAGATAAAAATTCATCCATCATTTTCATGCAGAAAAATCTCACTCATTTATAGAATTAGAATATATTAAGATTCAAGGAAACTTAAGTAAAATTAATCAACACAATCATAAGATCAAAGGCTTGTATTCAGTGTTTTCATTTTTACAAATGCCATTCAGCCTTAATTATTTATAATACTTCACAGTACACTAGTAAATTCTGTCACATTTCATAAAATAATTAAGTCTTATTAATAGGAGACACCTCTACCATCCTGTCTCTATTTAATATTTACTGAGAAGTGATGTGCATTTTATGATTGCCATCATGTCTGTACATAAACAAAGCAAAAAATGAGAATATTTCCTATCCTTACATTTCTGTTTTGGTCTAAAGCCCCACCTGTAGTCTCAGGTACTCATGCTCATCAACAGTGATGAGGCTTTTGTAATCAAGGATTTCCCAGAACTTCCCTGCTATAACTTTTTCCCCTTCAAATGCAGTGACAAAACCAACTCTAATTATAACTCCTGTTACATTTTGCCATGACAGACAAGCAGTTATTGCTGATGGTGCAGGAGGAGAGGCCAGCTTAATTCTTGGCTTCTGCTAGCAGAGGAAGGGTCGGGAAAGCACACTAGGCACATCCTGAACAGATTCATTTGGCAAGTCAGGGAGGAACATCAGCCAAGGAAACTCAAACCCCGTATTTTAGATGGTGACATTTCTGAGTGGAACTGGACGGCCAGTGGGCACAGGGAGCTATGAAATGCAGCACCTCCAGCCACTTCCATTACTCAAAGGGAAATGCATGGTTTCTTGTTCAGGCAAGACACCTTAGCCAAAGACAAAGCACCATAACTGAGCTGCCAAGCCCATTAGCAGCACAGGACTCCAAGATGAATCCTTATGGTCCCACTTTGGGAAATTCCTGAGTCACGCAAGCAAGAATTCTAAAGCCTGTCACCCACTGCCTCAGTCAGGATTTCTCTACCCGGTCAAAATGAAGACACATTACTCAAAAAAAACTATTCCCTAGTGACAAATGTTTGCCAAACATCACTTGAGCTCTCACAGAAGGGCCATTAAAACTTACAACTTTATTTTTTTTATTGCCAACACCACTAATCAAGATTCCCTGGATTTCTAAATAATAATTAATTAAGAAATTAAAAACCATTTGCTTTATTGATGGTTTCAGTTAGTTTGCTTTTTAGGTTGTGTTGTTTGTTTTGGTTTAAGGGTAGTTTGATTGTTTGGTCTTTTAGAATTTTAGTTTATTTTACTATTTCTGTAAGCTTAAGCAATTAAATCACAAGACTGAATTTCAGATGAGTTTAGAGCTGCAAATACTGCAGGAAAACGGCCAGATAGAGCTTTATTTCCAAGGTTTCCCCTTAGTTTTTTATTGTGGAAATATTCTTACTGAGCATCCCTTCGGTATAATCTGAATTTCTCTTTATATCAAGAATTATTTTAGGAAAGCAACTTTAATATCTCCTTTATCTGCAGGAGACCATGAGGTTTCTCAAAGAAGTCTGCAGTGGCAAAATAATAAAAGTTACAAGGAAAGAAAAATTTACCTAATAGCTTTGTGTCCCAATGCCTCGTAAATATTCTGCTGGGTCTAGGAATGCAGGGTGTTAAAATTACTCCAAGAACCAGAACGCAGAATGCATTTCTCTCTGGCAGACGAACATATTTAATTCAGTTTTTTGTTTTCATTTGCCAATCTTTTCACAGCTGGGTGGGAAACCAAACTTTTGTTTCTGTACGGTTTATGGGGAAAAAAAAAGAAAAGCTCTTCATTTTGTGAGCCCATATTTCAGATTTTAAGCAGAAAAGCCAAAACATCATTAAGACGCCTAATTCCGTATTTGCAGGGTAAAATAAATCAGCCCTAAAACTTGCTGCCTAGCTGCTGGCATCCTGATGTCAGCACCCAACTCTTAAGCCAGTCGGCCTCATTTAGAAGCATGCGGCTGAAAAGGGAGACCATTTCTCTGGCTTTCACTCAGCCTACGCAGCAACCAGCCCTGCAAGGTACCCCTCATCGAGGGATTGAGGCTCCTGATTGCAGAGCTCGCCCTCCCTCCCTGCCTCCCCCTGCACCAGCGGTTCCCACCGGCGGAGCTCCGGCGGCAGCGCCCCCCGTTCCATCAGGCAGGGCAGGCGCCCCGTCTGCAAATTAGGATCCACTTAAGGGCCGTGTGTTGGCAGCACATACACACACATACACAGAAGCGGGCACACTCTAAACCCATTAGCTCACGCACAAGCACGGGTGAGTGGCACACCCCCCACTGCGCGTGTGTACATAATTACAGCACGTTGCCAGAAAGTAAACAGCAAGCAGATATCTACTTTTAGTGGAATGATGAGGTTTTGGTGTGGACAACGAGCTTTGGGGGTTGCCAGGTGCGAGGTGGGTATGGCTGAGAACACGGCAAGGTCGTGGCTGTGTTCAAGCTCCCCATGTGTTATTTAAAGCAAATTTTTCCTCCTGGTGGTTCGACTGGGGGACAAACATGCCTACATTGGTGTTTACTACACGAAATCGTTACATATTTAATACCGCAGTTCCTGCATTTGAAGCTACTGTCCACACCAGTACAAAATATTGATTTCTGAACTAAGTTATGCATGGCTTTGGTACAATTCTAGAGAAACTAACAAGACATTTGCATGTAACAACTGTGTCAGTAGTTAATTAGATTTGCATTACAATAAAAGAATTTGCTGTTTGGCAACAGGGAAAAAAGAAAGATAGCAATTTAAGCCAGTCTCAGGTACACCACAGCATCATAATACCAGCACAATAAATGTTTTTCTTTTCCCTTGTGACAATACCTTGACCTCCCCTTCAGCCCCCTATTTCATTCTTTCACCTGCCACCAACAGATTCATTTTTGCATGTTTTCATGGATCTTTATTATTTTCAGCAAGTTCCAGTTGTTGTGGGTTTTTTCCCTGCATGTGTAAATGCAGCTGTATAGGTATATTTCCATGTAATATGCCTGCATGGAGAATCCTAAATGAGCTGTTTTAAAGTATGTATGAAGCCTTGAATAAGTTCTATTGTATGAGTGGATAAAGGAGACCAAGTACCAATGTAAATAGTTTTTCCTGTATATAATATAACCATTTACATTTGCAAATGTATTTCAGCACCGTAATTTATGGAGAGAAATGGTAGTAATTTAAAGAGCCTGGGGGGTGTGGGGTGTGGAGAGCTCAGTGGAGGTCCTTTGTGGAAGTTTTCTACCTTTTTTATCTACTCAGATTGTTCTCACTATGGGTAAGTGAAAGAGTGGACATTATCTGTAGGAAGCCAGCTCTAGAAGAGGAAAAGGTGTGGAAATCCAGGGATGCAAAGAAA
This sequence comes from Sclerurus mexicanus, assembly GCA_013396755.1. Lineage (NCBI taxonomy): Eukaryota > Metazoa > Chordata > Aves > Passeriformes > Furnariidae > Sclerurus > Sclerurus mexicanus. The sequence continues at coordinate 1,345,003 of VWZF01004427.1, read as the reverse complement.
ATGTACTTTCTTGCACATAACTAGTCAAGTAGAACAATTGATATGCATAAAGAGATGCTTAAGAAAAGGCTTTTATATCTCCAGGTTCAGGACTTGTTGAACACTTGCCTAGAGCAGAGGCAAGTAGGAAGAAGAGTAAAAAACCGCGTACATTTCCTCCTACAAGTTTTTGTTATGAAACGCTTACAAATATTGGCCCTGCGGAAAACTTCAAGAATACCCATGTCTTTAACACACTTCTAAGATAATCTAGAGAGCAGAACATTATAAACAGATTTTAGTATCTCTTGCCTGCGTCCCCTACCCCTCCCAAAAAAGGCCAGAAGATGCCAAAAAGCTTACTCCAAGACATACTCCAAACCCCCTGCCTTCTGTACCAAGAGCAGGCACATTAGGAAACCTCTCTCATTAGCAGCTGCTTTACTTCAACAGCTCACCTACAGACTCTGCCTTTACCTGCAATAGGCTTGCCCCTAAATGGTCTATGCTAAGAAAACTGTCAGAGTGGAGATGCAAAAGTACTGAGAGATGACCGATGGAACGTTTTATAGGTGCCCAGAAAGTTTTCATTTTCATATCACTCACCTTGTTGAACCTAATATCAATCATCCCAGACTTCACACTCACCACTGGGACCATCAGCCCTTATGGGGAAAGTCTCTCTGCACACATGAAGTATTATATAAAGCTTCAGCTATGAAGAGTGTTTAATTACATCATTTTTAAGGCCTGCCACATGCAGAGCTTAGACTCAGACCAGCAACTAAGCTGTCTCAGATGTGAATTGTCAGCAGGTTAAGTACCCCCATGTAAGGGGAGATTCTTCAGCTAATTTACATACGGCTGGAGGCACTCTCTTCTTGCAGAGACAAAATAAGTGGCAGCTCTGTGTCTTCTATCCTCCCAGCTGAGAGAGCTTGTCCCTAAGCACACTCGAATACTGGTTACTGATTGTGTGCTGCCTCCACAGGGGCTTTGCAGCTAGAATTAGGTAAGACTCAAAAACTTTTTGGCATGAAGCTTCTCGGACAGTAATCAGTTTCAGCAGGTGCTGACCATTAACAGATCCCAGCTGGTAACCGAAAAGCAGACAAGCCCCACCGGCAGCTCCTTCGCACAGGTGTATTTACAGAAGGTAGAAACCCCTTTATTTAACATCAGAGATACGAGATAAACGCACGGCCATAAAAATCCAAGACCCTGGTTATGAAAGTAACGCCCTGCTTTGACATGTGCTGTGGCACGCCAGTGGCTGCCTGCCCTCGGCCGTCCGCCCGCAGCCACGCGTGGGGGTGTCGGGCACAGCAGCCCACCTGTCTTGGCCGCCGCTGGGCTTATGCAACTGCCGCTGGCACGGGTGGGGAGGAGGCAGGGCGGGGAGACCCGCTCCCCGTAAGAACTCCCTCCGAGAAACCCCTCTCGGGAGCGGCGGTGCCACCAGAAGGGTTTTTCCGATCCCCGTCGCGAGCGCTCGGAGGCGCCGGGAACACGGGCGGCCGTGTTATTACGGAAAAGGGCAAAGCGTAAAGAGAGACCTATTCCCCCGGCAGCCGGGCAAGATCCCCGACTCTCCCTTTGAGTAACTCAGGAGTTCACCCACGTACACCGACACCCTCCCCATCTCCCCTGGCGCTGCCGCGTCGGAGGAGCGCCCCAAATCTGACGGCAGCCGCGGGGCTGAGAGCCGCTGGCCAGCTTAACGGAATGCCGACCTGGGAGGGCTCTTTTAGGCTTCGGGATGAGGAAAAAGCCCCTGGGACCCCAGGGTGCTGAGCTCACGCCGCTGCCCGGCCGCACCGACGCCGGACCCGCCTGCCACCTCCCCATCCCCCGAGCTCCCGGTGCCCGAGAGGTGCCCGCCCGCCCGGCACCCACCTGTAGGACACCTGCTTCCTGAAGGTGAGGCTCCGCAGCTTCTCCTCCAGCGACTCCTCTGCNGCCCCCGCAGACACGCCCGGCACGGCCGCGCCCACCCAAAAACATCCCTGAGAGCGAGCCCCCGTGCCCCGGAGCACACAGAGGCGCCCCCGCCTTCTGACACCCCGAGCTCGTTTGTCTGTCGGTTGCTTCTGACTTTTTTCCCCCAGGCGATCTCGAATTAGCGTGCTCAGAATCAAAGCACTCAAAGAGGTATCTTTTCACACGAGCATCGCGATACCCCTTAGGAAAATTAATTGTCCTCCCACCTTGTTCCCTGCTTCTCCCTTTTCTTCGTTGGGGAACACCAAGGGAGACTTCAGAGGTAGGAGTCAGCATGGAGCTGTTTAAGCACACACACTGGCAGTGACAGTAAGATTTTAAAGTACAGAAAAGGTCGAGGTCTGTGACTGTACAGAAATTATAGCAGGAATTATGCACAGCCAGGGCTTTGTTTTCTGTATCCAAAAGTTTCCCGACGTAATGCGATTTAAAATAGACATAAGAAAAAAAAATAGAGAAGCATGAATAATGACACTCTCCAGAGAGGAAAGAGCCTACAGGGACAGATTTCAGAACCTCCCCAGACCCACAGACGACTTCCCTGAGCAGCCTCACCCCTTCTTCATGATCCCTGTGCCACAACACAGCCAGTGGCATGATTGGAAATCAAACAGATAACAACATTTACCTGTTGCCCATGAGCACCAGCAGGCAAAGATTGAAAAATCTTGAGCATCAATCAGGTTTATGACAATCAATAGATTCTTTACACCTGATCCTTGCTCCTCCTCCAACCCCATTTAAAGATTCAGCTTCTCCATATGTAACCCATTGTGTATACATCTTGTGCCTCAGCTTCGGCACTGACAGACTCCCCAAGCCAACCAATTAACATCTTTCTGTCCCTTGTTAGCAGTAGAGAAGGGTGATGGAAAGTGGATCTTTTTACTGCAGTATCAGTATTTAAAAGTTGAATCAACCTTCAAAGTTTTATTCTACCCCTATGCAGAACCAACACATGCATTCCCTACGTGCACAAGTGCTTCCCCCAACAGGTATAAAAATTTTCTCCTCCGAGTCTCAGAGTACTTTTAGTTACTAATAATGCACAGACCAAAACATAATTAAGCAATGCAATACTTGACTTATTAGAAGCAAAACTGAAGTTCATATGCAGAACTGTAAAAAAAGGTCTGGATCCTGCTCTGAGTTGTGTGTAGAGAGCATAGAGCTCTACTGGAACCATCAGTGCCTTTTCCATGGAGACCTGGGATCTCAGCTGGAAAGTCTCCAGTGAACTCCTAGGGAAATCAGCAGCCAATGTTGCTTGTGAAAGCATTCAATTTAACAGCACATGACAAGCATCTTCTGCAGTACAGAACTAAACCATTTTGGGATGAAATTGTCAAATATCCGTTTAGAGCCAGCCCAACAGCCAGCTTCAAGGATGAGAAGCAGCACCGTGAATCCCTCTCATCAATGGTATCTTTGAGGTTTTGTCGTCGGTGAAAACCGTGTGGTCCATTACCAAGAGAAGATGCCAATGATGTGCAAAAAATCCCTTTAACTGCAGATGAATGTTGTACTTGGAGAGCACAACAATATGCATCATCTCACAGCTTTATTCTCTTAGCCTTTGGTCCACATGAGAACAACTCCGTGGCCTGTGCCCTAGCTAATCTCTCCACCTCCCACACAGCATCTGGAGCAAAGCCTAACAACTAATCAGAATTTCCTACCCCCTCTCCACTGAGCCGCCTCCTCCTCCAGTATAAGCCCTCCTGGAACTCCTGCTTGTCAATAACCATTTTGCCCACATGACCAGATTTACATTCTGCTCTGGGATTACCTGTTTTTCCTCTGACTGCTGCAATTTGCATGACTCATTTGCAACATGAAGTGCTAAATTGACTTCCTCTGCCTTTTTCTGAATATGAGCAATTATGAGAGAATCTGAGGCTCGCAAAGGAAAGCCCTGCTTACACAATTACACCTGGGGTGTAGCTGTCAATCCCTGTGGTTAGAGCAAGGCAGCAACAGTAGAGGCGTTGGAAGAGTACCACATTTGCTCCAAGCTGCAGACATACCTCTGGATCAGGAGGGAAAGAAGGAGCAGGTGGGGAGCTCTTTTTCCTGGATAGAAACTTCTCAGCATACTGCATGCTTTGAATAGCATGGATTAGAATTCCACCTAGTATAGGGTGGATGGTGGGAATGAAAGAGGAAATGCAGCGAAAGGAGGGATTTCAGCCTTTTGGAGTAAAGCCAAGGGAAGGAGGTTTATTCCATTACTCACATGCCTGTTAAATCCTATTTTGAACACTCCAGTGTGCACAGACTGTGTGCACTGCGGTAAGTTTTATTCAGAATGAGAGGGACTAAAAGTCTTTTTCCTGATAGAAAAGAGGTGGATATTTGAAAAAGGGCATTGAGGAAGAAAAGGGTGAGGCAACCTTACTTGTTCAGTGTGCCAGGTAACCCTGCGAGAAGTTAGTCTACTTTAAATGTTCCATATTCTTTAAGTTCATACAGAATTCATCCTCAGGAAAACCTTTAACATTCAACCTCCAGGAAAACACACTTAATATATTTATACATATGTGTACATAAGTGCACAAATTTTTATTCTATTTTTAAATGTGACTGAACAAGCAGCCAGCTTCCCTTTCCAGATCCGGTGCTGATGGATAAACCCACAGAAACACTCACTTTTGGTCAGCATTTGAAGTTCAGTAGAGCACTGCTTATGCATGGGGTAACTGAGGGATGCTGAGGCTCAGCATGGAGGGACCCAGCTCAGCTCAGCAGATCACTCTGTTGGGGAGAGCAGCTTCATCCCACAACAACAATTAGCTCTTTGGAGAGTTACTGCTTTCTGGTACATTCTATTTATTTTTACCATTTTTCAGTTATTTTGAAGTACCGCTCCCCTTTCTGCCTGTAGGCTGCCATAGACAGAAATATGCCTGAAACCTGGTGCCGAGGAGTTCAGTGGAGATGACAAGGGCCTGATCCTTGCATGGAAGTGCCTGGGTGCTGCCCCTTCACAGATAGCATGGATCTAACCCATGGTTTTACCAGCAAGGCTTAAAAAAGACGGATAACCAGAACCTAAGTATTTCTTTATACAGTGGAATTGAGTCAACCCAACAATCATGCACTTGCTCTACAGTAATTATCTCCCCTCAGCTGTACCACAGCAAAGATAGGGGCCAGAACCTGTAGTTTCCTCCTCACTGGAGATACACAAAATAGTAATTTTATACTAAGGTACAGAAGTCATATAGATGCAGTGTAAGATTAATTCAATAATAATTCAAAGAAGTCATTCCTGCAGACCATGTGAAGCCCACAAAGAGACAACCCCAAACCCCAAGAAAATGAGAAATCAAATAAATCACGTCAGCTTTCTGAAGCACAAATTGGGGGATGGGGGGGAGGACAAAACACACTAGCAACATTAATAAGTAGAAAAGAAACATGCTTTTGTTTCCAGTCATTAGCTCCTTTGGGTCACCTTGTTTTGCCTAATCTCAATATGCTTTATACAGAGGAGAAAGCCACCACCGGCTTTGCAGACCAGCAATCTGAAGCATGGGAAAGGGTAAAGCAAATTCTACAAAAATCACCAGTTTTTAAAAAACTCCTAAAACGAACAAACCAGGAAAGAGAGCACCAGGAATAACTCTTGCATGGAATACTTCAGGAGGGGTGAAGACTGTGCTGTTGTAAAATAGGTACAAGGAATAGCTAACAGCAAAAGGGGAAGACTTACCACCCAACCATGCCATGAGAGGGATTGCAAGCTGCATTAGGACATTATTCCTCCTGCCCTGCAATGGGACTCAGCCTGAGAAGAGAGCATGAAAATTCAGCCTTGACTTCAAACAGCAACATGCTTTTCAAAGAACAGCATGTACCGGAGGCTGATAGGTAGTGAGGCTGACATCTCATCACCCAGCATTTCTCCATTGTATGCGGATTTCTTTTTTAATCGCAAACTCCCCGCAGCATCACCCACTGTGTGATGATTTAAGGGTAATACTGAGATCCAAGGAGATTCTTAACCAATCATTAATCACTGGTCCATGTTTTGTATGCTGGGAGGAACGGAGCTCAGCTAAAACTGAGCTGAGGGTAACTTTCTCAATCAGTCACAATCTAATGATTTTTCTCTAAAAATGCTATATATGGCTTGATGCTGCTAACAAGTGCCCTAGATCAATAGTTCTGGCTAGCAAAATTTCCTGTTCAGAAAGCAAGAGGCACCCAGGGTAGAGCTTTGGAGGAGCTATTTTTTTTTCCTTCACTGCCAATGTCTTTTGCTACTTTAACCTTTTTAACACAAAACTTAGGTATTTCCAAAAATCTGCATCAGCCACAACTTTAATGCAGGTCACAGTGTTCCAGTTCTCATGGTATGCTGCCTTCTCCAACCTCTGAAGCAGCCTTCTCAAAGAGGCCTTGAAAAGGAAGCACCAAAGCTATCAGTCATGCTCCCATTTTCAGTTCAGTAAAGCTGGAACTATTACTTCCATTACTAGGAATTCCTGCAGAGGATAAAATCTTGGTTGCTGTTGTTTGGATGCACGGTGCTCATATACGAGGTCTCTTTCCTAGTACGAAACTGGCATAAAACAAATTACTATACTATTTGTGATGCCAGCTCTGAACATGGTAAATTTCACATCTGCACTAGGCCATCTATCATGAAGTTCCCTGGATGGCCAGCAAAGCCAGAGAGTCCCCAAACTGGAAGAAATTAGGCATTTTCTTTTCTACCTCTACTCAAAGCAGCAAAGGTCAGCTCTGTCCCCCTGGCTGGATATTGTTTGTGGCCTGCTGGGCTTAACATCGACTGCTCACACAGGCAGAACAGCTTCTGAATGCTGGAGAAAGCCCTGAGCTACCTCTGGGGTCAGTCAGGGAAGGACTCGAGGCCAGCAGAGGTCCCAATCCCTAAAAACCAAAGCAGAAAGAGCTCTCTTAAAAGAGTTCACTTCAGTTTAAGCAAGTCCAGTGTAAAGCCAGTGCAGGGAAAGGCCTTACCTTCCAGAGGGCTATTTGGTCCGTATGGATTGAGCTCCAGCATGCCTTTGCAGACTGGTATCACTGAGCTGAAGCAAGTGCCCTCTTGAGCATCAGCCTTCCTGGATCCCACTTATATGGGGACAGAATTTGATATTAACGGGGCCGTATTGCATAGTTGCACTGAAGTGCCATTGTCTTTATTAAATGCCATCAGCCTTCACCTAATTTCCTCCTGTTATTGACAGAAATAATTCTCTGCTAATCTCAAAAAGGGAAGGGTCAGTCAGTTTCAGTAAAAACCCACATTGTCATTGCTTTTAACCTTCTCTTTTTAGCACCATGCTAAATTACTGGGGTTCTGCCATGTTGAAGATGAACACAGTGCACAAGCACACTTGGAAAAGCCTAGATCTGTTCCAACAATCAGGAGGAAATCAAACAAGTTGTACTTACTTTTTCTACAGAAAATATTTATTTGCAAGAAATGAAAAGCATAACATACTTCGCTACATACATATTTAGGCTACAAAAGCAGGTAGACTATCCTCTCGTAGAATCAGGCAGATGATTTAAAAAGGAAAAAACTGGGAATTTCTTTCCATCCAATGGACATGTTTGCAGTGTTAACAATCAGGTGGGACCATATCCAGATGACAGCACTTGTACAAAAACAGAGGCCACTGAACACACACACACACACAGAGTTAAATAGACGTGGCAAGAGAATAGAGATATCTGTGGTGAGAAGAGGCCCAGTGAAGTTTACCAAGGAGTTTTGGAGGGTATGCTTTTGCACTAGTATCACTGTCCATGTCATCTTAGATAGTTTTAAACATTTGCACAAACCCATACTGCATTCACATGGACAGAGGGAAAGACCAGCTTAAGTGCCTTAGGTGTGTCACAGCAGAGTGACTCAGTCAAAAGGTGCTGTTTTGCATGGCCCAAGACAATGGTTCTGGCCCTGGATATGTTTTTCTCTTCATGAGAGTTAACACCAGGTAATTTACCCTTGGAAGGCCTAGTGAATCTCAGGAAAACCATGATGTATTTGCATCACAGCATGGCCCTCTGAGAGCATGGTCAGGGCAGTCATGCTCCCAGGGAAAGGAGGATCTTTTGGTCCTCTCCCAGAAGACCAGCTCAATAAATTGTGTTCCTTGAGCTACCAGCTCCCAAGGGCCGCCTTTTAAGGCTAACTTACATCACTTACAAAAAAAATAAATTTAAAGCCATAATTCTGCAGAACAAAAATAATGCCAGAATATACAATAAAGCCTAAAGTAATTATTTTTTTGTACCAAGCTAGAGCTGTCCTACAGAAAGGCCAGACAGTCTATGCATACACACAAAATGACACAGTGCAACAACATTCAGTCGACAATTAATCACAGCACAGTCTTCAGACAGCAATTCACACAACAGTTTTACAAGTGCTCAGTGATGCGGAATGTGAACAGGTTTCAGAGAGGAAGGGCTGCACTTTCTGTTGTACCCAGCTGAATGTGCCCTGTGTGTTCAGGTAGAAGCCTTTATTTAGTGACTCTTATTACATTAAGGAAACAACTCCATGTTGTTGATTTCTTTTAAGTATTGACCATGCACATGTGCACAGATACAGACACACTCTCACTCTTGCTAACTGTACAAATGAAGAAAGCAAGACGCTGTTACATCAGCACCATTGAGTTAAAATGTGGCATGGCAAAGTCAGATAAGAGCAGAGTTCTGTTAAAAAAATGATCACCTGCTTCTGCTTCCCCCTCTCTCTCTCTTCCACTCCCTTCATTATGGACTGCTAAAGTTCAAAAAGATTTCTACCTGCTGTTAGGAGGGGAAAGGGGCACGCAACATAAAGGTCAGATATGCATAAACAGGACTGCATAGTATTAAAGAGCAAGGGGAATAGGATAAAGCTAAACCTAGTGGGGACCTAATGACAGAGGCTGTCATTGCTGATTTATGGAATCAAGAACTAGGTTTCCCTGTGATGTCAGGTCCCTTCACCCGCCCTTTCTTTCAGACAAGCAAAGGTACGTCTACAAATCCAGCTTTCCCATGTTCAGTTGTCACCGATTCAGTTGCAGCTCTTGGAGAAAGAGCATGGAGACCAGTTTTAAGACAGACAAGAGACTACTGCTAATAAAAAATAGCCAAACTCCATTTCAGCATCACAAATTAGAGGTTCCTGCAAGATGCACTCTTTTCTACACAGCGAATCTATTCATATATATATATATATATATATATATATACACACACCTCTTGGTAAAGCAGAAAAAGGCCTGACATGAAAATGACAAAAACAAATTGCAATTTCACTCTGAATCTGGAGTCTCCAATGGAGGCTGATCACCCAAGCAATGAGTACTAACTGGGATCACACCCTCAACATATCTCTGAATGCCCAATGTCATTTTATTGACCATGAGAAAGCTACAGTATTGACTGAATCCTCACATCTTATTTGTAAAGACACTACTTAACATGTAAGTCAAGTCGTTCATCTTTGCAACCCTCGAAGTTGTTAATCCTTAACAGCATATAGTGTAAACCAGCAACACATCATAGCACTACACTACTTATATAGGCTAGTATAACTTTTGTAGCTACAAAGTCCTGACCTATCATTTCACCTTCAGAACACAAAATGTTCCCTTTTTAATTAGTGACTTCATAAAGAAATATTTTAGTCACCAAGAGTATAAAAATACTCTGTATTCCTCTGTTCTTAACTGCGTGGGTTTTGTACAATGGCCTCTTGGCATTAGCCAGAATCTAGAGCCCAAATACTCAGTGGAAATCCCTCCCAATGTTGCAATTAATATCATTCTTTTACTTGACCTACATTCTAAATGCGTCTAGACAGAATTTACCACTGATGGTTTGGGGGGATGGGAGCAGAGAGGTGGGTTGGATTCTTCAGCAGGAAAAAAAAAAAAGTTTGTAAATTAATTTTTATTCTATGTTAGAAAAATCAGGAACACACTGACATACACTTATAGAGAGAGATACAGAAGAGGTTCCCCTGACAGTATAAATCAGACCTGCAGGCCCCAAGAGTGGTATGTGAGAAGCATGCTGCGTTGTATCAGGTGGGATCTGGCCAAAGAACCTCAGTCTAATCCATTAGTCTGTGCTGCTGAAAAATATTGAATGGTACAGATGAAAGAAATGCAGCAGAGAACTATAAATAGCCCAGGGGAAAAAAAACCCTAACATTATCTACACACTAGTAACAAGGTTAGAAACAGCACATGCCCTGTGCTTGATACTTTTAAAATATATATATATATATAAAATAATGCCCTACTTTCATTCATAGCTTATCTCCCTAGAAGCAAAGACCCGACAGATCTAGACATGCTTTAAAGCTATAGGCCAAAAGGTAAGTTTACTAGTGTGTATAAAATGGTGCTGACAAACAGCATATTGTTACAGCTGAGGACTCCAAGTATCACTCAAATACTCTACTGGAAATGGAAATCAAGTAGCACGTAAGGCCTTTGCTTACCACATCCACACACACACGTTACTCTACAGCACCAAGTCACTGATCACTGGAAAAAGCACACTGGCAGAAGGCTCAGACCTCAAGTAATAGAGCTGAGCTAATTAAAAGCACTTACACCGGCACCCTCCCTGAACACACCTTACTACTCCTTCCTTATGCCCCTAACACAGAGCACATAAGCTGCCTCTCCACGTGGTGTGCAGTGCATCAGCATTCACACTGGGGTCACCCCTGGGCTGCTGATGGCAGTGCAATGGCACTGTCCTGCCACCTGCTAGGTACATAACATGGGCACAAACTACCTCTGGAGATTGTGAGGTCCTTGCTGCTCAACAGCCTGTGAGGAGGTGATGACAGGGGATTCCTTGGCCCCTCATATCTAGCAGAGAAACCTGTTCTATTAAGGCCCCTGAAGAAAAATGATCACAAACATACCCAAGTAAAGGTTTTCCTTATTATAAAGAAATAACATGTAATACAATAAATCCCCAAGCAATGTGTGTGCTAGGTCAAGAGACTCCCCAAAAGAATATCTAAAAATAACTTAAAAGATTACACAAATTAAGATTATAGAAATAGAATAGAAATAGATTATCAAACAGTTGCAAGAAAATGAGTATGGCCATACTGGCTTGGACAAGCTAGTACAGAAACCTGACCCAGATTGTTGTAATTTAAAATGCTCTGGATGAAAACATGACTATCTCCCAACCAGATTTGAACCGACATGCCCAAATTAAACAAAAAAAAGGGCAAAGTTTTAATGGTGGCAAGTGCAGCACATTTCAGAGAGGAGGGGCTCTTTCAGTTGTGCAAAATCATCTGCCCTCTAAGTATCGAGAAATAATTCCCTTTTGGTTTTAACACAGTGAAGTTAGCTGTATCTGCAATGGGAGGTGACCCATTTAACTGGTCATAGGCACGAGCTCAGGCAGAGCAACCTCCTGCTTATGCACAGTACAAACTGCAAGCCTTGTAAGTCGTGTTGTGCTTTATAGCTTGGAACCTCTTTTGCAAAGCATTTAACCAGTCAGTTGCCCTCAGAGGTGGCAAACCATGGGTGCTCTGGAAAAAAATAAAAGAAGACCATTAAAGGAATTTTCTAAACTTGCCCACTGACCAGTCATATAGCAATGGAAGGGTCAGTCCCAGCCTTCTCCTGTCACTTTGCTGACCTCAAGTGGCTGAGCAATGCGGCCATCCCTTGTGGCACCGACCAGTGGCCACTGTTTATGTGAAGCCTTAAACCGTTCAAAAGGAAAAAAAAATCATACAAAAGCTGTTGAGAGACACTGGAATGATTCAGAGGACTCAGCATGATCACTGTGAAGGTAGACAGTCAATCTCTTTAGGGCAGAGATTGACCCATGCCAAGAAGGGAACACCTGCAACATAGACTACAACAGTATTTCTCCTCTCACTGCCACCTCAACTGAAATAATAAAAAGGCACTTGCATAGAAGAATAGGGCATTACCTGGAAAGCATGCCTGTACACCAAAATTCATTACTAGCTCATGGAGTCAGGCACACGTTTCACTGTCGCTAATGTGAAACACCTTCTAAAACGACACAGTGGGAACTGATCCACAGTTCCCTGTGATTCACCAAATTCTTTCCATTCATTTCTCTGAGTTTTGAGTCAGGCCTGAGGGTGGCAAATAGGATGCCAAAGGAAGAAAGTCTACAGACAATGAAGAACAAGAAAGGAGCTGGTGTGATAGCTGCTGTATTAAAATACAAATCCAGTATTTTACAAAATAGAATACTTGCAGGAAATATCTACTGTACATAGTAAAAAATTACTTGTAAGGCTAGGTTAGTTTTTCCCTTATTTATCATTAGGAAAAAAATAAAAGTAAAAAGAGCTTCAAATTTGTTTTTTTTTTTAATTGATGACTTCTGGTAAACTTTAAAGTAGCTATGCTAGCCTGCTGAATTAGGATTTTCACATTAAATCCATCTCAATGGAGCCTGAGTGCCTTCTAAAACCCTGCTCAAATCCTGGAGTAAGTTCAGCTTTGCCACTGTGAGGACAAATTGTAAGAAGCACAGCTCCAGCAAAGGCATGACCAGGGTACTGAAAGAGAGAGGACACTTAAAAGACAACAATGATATGGGACAAGGAGGAAACAAAGCAGGGAGAAGAGTACTGGGCCAGGATCAGACCTGAATACTGCTCTTGGCTTTTCCACTGAACTTGGGCCAGTCACTTCACCTCCCTATGTGTTCATCTCATCCCTCTTTCCAGGGGGCTCCTGCCCAAATAATGAGCTCTTCAGGTCAGAGGCTGCCCTGCCATACAGTTAATACAGTATCTACCACCTCTAGACCCAAACTGCACCTAGTTGGGGCTACTTATAACCCAACTTTTCCAATAAAGCAGTCTGTCTAAGATCACATCTCTGGAAGAGGAGGTAAGAGGAAAATAAGACACATGGCTTTACTTTAGGACAATTCAAGTTTAAGGGGAGGGAATGGGTGTTCAGTGATATTTGTGTGTTCAACTTTAGTTTGCCCAGATCACTTGCAGGGTTAGGGAAGCTCAATTCTCTTCATTGCAACTGCCTGAACAAAATTTTGCAAAGCTAATAAATACTATTTACAACAATAACAGGAAGATGGCAAGGAAAGGAGAACACAAGACAATCTGAGACTGGGTCTACACTGGAAATTCCATCAATGTATCTAGAAGCCAATAAATTAAATCCATGTTGTCCTCTCATGAGGCACTTCTGGTTTAAGACTTAGATTGATTCAGTTTGTTGGGAAGGAACTGATATAAGCTAAAAAGATTAGCATTAAGCACTTTAAAGGGCATCCATCTAAAACATTGCATAAATTTAACAAAACCTGCTTTCTAAACAGATTTAGTTAAACTACTGTAATTCTCCCACACAAAGTGTGGCAAGACAGTGACTGATCTTTGCTTAATTTCTCCAGGGTGGAAGCAGGGAAGCCTACCAGGACTGCTTTCAACACACAGAGAAACCTACCCCACTAAATGGTAAAGAGGCTGAAGGGGAGAAGAGAAAGAGCTAGGGGAGGACAATTCAGCAGCAGCATTGCCCACCCCTCTCCTGCCCATGCTCTGAGCTCAGCAGTCTCACGGCCCTTTCTTGTCCCTTCAGAAGCAGGGTACACATGTGCTTCTCAATCCCCACAAAAGGCTCAAGTGCTGCAGACCAGTAGGCAGAGAGCTGTGATTAGATTGAGAGCACCATCATGCTGCATCTCCTCTCTCTCAATTACCTTCTCCCAAGAAAACTATCACCCACATGCTCCCATTGGTTTTGCATATTTCACTCTTCTACAGAATGCCTTTGTGCTCAGACACACACACACCCACCAGTCACTGGCACACTGCTGGCATCATCTGCCACCACAATTCAATCCTGCCCTTGCAGTATTAGACAGGAAAGGCATAAAAGCAAAGACAGGGACTGTGTGCGAAGTGAGGAAGGGAGTTATAAAGACAAGAGATCCCATCTGTAGTCACAGCCTAACCAGTCAATGCAGAAGTTGAACTCCCTCTCCTTTGTACTTTGGTTCACTGAGGATGACAAATCAGGGGAACTTTGGTTGCAAATATGTGGGAAAGAGGGAAGTCAAGAAAAAAGGCCTTTTTTATTTTTAAGAGGTGGCATTGACTCTTCTGTCTATTTCAATTATCTTCAGTGTTTCATTTCCTTCTAGTTCAGAGTTGACTCTGTAGAGAACAAAAAAGCCAAAACAGCACAGGTTAACATTAACAGTCATTTTTAAAAGTGCATATCCTGCTCAAATTGGCTAATGCTAAAAAGACACTAAGTATTCACCAGGTACTTGTCATTTGGAGTCTGGTAACACAGTGAATTAGACATCTCTTTGGCTCTAGGCATAACTTGGACACAAGTGCTCAGAAGGCATGCTTGGGGTGATATGGCTCATCCTAGGCTTCAGAATACCATGCTGACAAACAAAATCCCTCTCTGCACTGTTTGATGTGCTTGCTACTGCTTGCTAGCAGAGACTGAGACCTGGGCCAACAGGACAGTGGCACAACAGGAAAAGGTGCAGTGGAAAGAAAACTGCACATACATATTTAAACCAGTGAATCTCTCTCTTTTCAGAGGTTTCAAAAACTTACATTTAAGCTGAAAAAAAAAATAAGAGTGAAGGAACTCGGTGCAGAAACTTAAGCAGTCAGATAATTTTACATGTCAGTCTCTTAAGACTGAGTCCTGCAAACTTCCCACAGTAACGTTTTAGTAAGATCACTGCTGTGAGAAGCTCCAGCTCTTCACACCCTAACCTCCTAGAAAGCCCAATGAGTCACAACTTCACACTTCCACACAACCGGTAAAAGCTTATTCCTTTAGTAAACACACAAGTAAGTGCTCAAAGAAGTGGGTAGGCAGAACTAACAGGCTTACAGGGTTTAGGTTTCTGGCAGAAGTACTTTGGTAGCTGTCCTATAACACTGTTGCGACCCCTTCTTCCGTGGCACGATGATTTTGCCTATAGGCTCTCCAGATAAAAACCAAATTCTTACTTCATGTTTTATCTGACTTCTGGCCTTCAGGCACAAATGACAGCAACACAGAACACCTGTATGACAAGAAGCCCACACTGCACTCACCTGTGTTGCTGCAGGCCCAGCAGCACTGATTTCTCTAGCCTTGTCTCATTGGCTATTGTGAACTGCATGACATCATCCTGCTGTGTCCCTGACACAGCTTCCAGGGACAGCGTTGTGTACTTGGAAGTGTCTGTTTGCCTGTCATTGCGATCTGCAAAGGAGATTGGGCTTGATGACTCCTCCAGTTGGTGAGGCTCTTCATAAATTAGCAGACTCCTTGACCTCACTGCATACAAAGAGAGAATGCAAAAAGACATGAGAAACAGGCAGCTCAGAGAACAACCCTGGCTATTTCAGGAAATGGAAACTGTCAGAGCAGAGCTAAAGCTGAAAAGGGCTTTTCTTTTAATAGTGATTAACTGGCAGTTTGATTGCTGAAGAAAGAAACCCCAGGAATGGTCCAGGTAGGGATCAAAAAGCTCTAAATTATTCACAAAACAAGAACAAAATTAAATAATCACTCTGATAATATACTGGTTCATTATGGGTATGTAATACTAACAGTTTCCCACTCAGTCCTTGAAGTCTTTGTTGACACTGGCAACAACTGACAGCAGTTGTGCATTTTAACAGTATGAACATTTCCCACCGAGTAGAAACCCTGCTACCTTTCACAGACCACTGGCTTTAGTTCCACAGAGGCAAAAATTCTTCAAACAGAAGTACCAAGCAGGCTAAGGGGGAAAAAGCTTTGCCTGTATTTATGAGGTCTGCTGCCACTAGCATAGTTTACAAAGCTATTCTTCTTTGAAAAACACAGGTATATATTAAAAAATGGCCAGGTAAGAAGCAGAAAAGGAAGAGGTGCTTGAGAAGGGGTTAGGAATAGGGGTGGAAAACTTACCAATGGAATCTGTGTAGGACTCTGGTGAGGAATGCTGCCTGGGCAACACCATCTTCGTAGCAGAAGGATATGGCCCATAGCTCTGAGAGAAGCTGCCAAAAACTAGTGCAAAGCACAGCACCACCATCTGGCAAAGGGAGGATGCAAAAGAGGTCAGTGCACTAGCTCTTGAGCCACATGCACACACCAGAACTGACACTTTATCAAAACAAACCAATTGAGGCCATTTTCCCCACTACATACAGAGTCTCTTAGCAAAGGCACATATACGGTAACATTTCAGTGTTTTAAAGGGCACATTTCAAAGCTGGAGTTTGTTTTCAATGTCTGCCACCATTCTGACCAGTTGCCTTATTTACTCACAAAGCTGAAAAGCCGATAAAGCTGCCACGTGTGTTTTACAGAGACTGTCAGGAATTTCTCGACAGGTTATTTCTGCTGCTGGCCCCCATCTTGTTTCAAAGTGACAGCAAGGCTAGAAGATTAGGGGAACAGCTTAGGCCTTGCAAATAATTTCCATCAATTTATACCACTTCAGGGAACTTGCTAGCTGAGTGTAAGGAGGGAAAAGGGCACCATGTTTCATTCTACTCATTTTCTTATCCTGATTACTTATCTTGAAATAGAACAGAAGTAGATTTACTGCCTCAGTCGTATTTTGATTTGGTTGAGCAAGTTTATTTTCACTGGTATCAAAAGAACTGAACATCAAAAGTTACCTTCATTTTCATTTTACAGCTCTAGACACCATTTCTCAAATACAATACTGCAGTAAATAAAAAAGTGAGTCACTTGGAGGAGCAGTGCTCCTTCCTTCATCACTGCAGCACCCACCCAAAAGCACAGGCCCAGTCTCCTTCAGAATTTAATGCTTTCCCAAGTCTCACCTACCTCAAAATTAATTGTCAAATCACGAAAAGGAGTTTCCTAAGCTGCAAATTTGCAATTGAGATGCTTTGCAGAGCAAGGGATGTGCCTTTGAGCAGTGGAAAGAGAATCTCATTCCCTTCCAGTTCCCAGCATTAGGGACACTCACCATAAGACAGGTCCCTGTCTGTGTGCTAGCTGCCTTACACGAACGGGACACCTTGCCAGCAACCATGGCTTGGAGTCTCTGCAACTGCTGCAGAAGGGTTCTGGAAAGCAAAGACAACAGACAAGCATCACACACACTGACCTTCTTGTTGGTTAAAGAGCTTTTTGTTTCAAATGCCACACCTGGCAATTATAAAGCATTTATGATAAGGTAGAGATAATTAAAGTCCTCTTCTTGAAATTACTAACAAGGAACGGTTTTAATTTTACAAAGTTTTTACATGTATTAATGCTGGAACTTTCAAGATCTTTTGCTTTTCCTTCAACTGATGTCCCTGAACAATTACTTCTTTAGTACTTTCAGAAAGCCATTTCTACAAGAAATGGCTCTGCTAAGCACATTCACAACTGAACCTGCTGTAAACACAAGTGACCAGATGCATATACAACCCGATTCTATGCCATGATTTTGGGAGGAGTTTTGCCATGATTTTTAAAGATGCAGGAGTTTATAACTGCTCCAGTTGGTGATCGAGGTACCTCCTTTTTCCAAAAAACCTGTTCAGCGGTTTGGACCACATGTTGGATCCTTTTTAAAGAGAGGGTCTTAAATCTGGACATAGAGACTTCATTTCTCAAATTCATTTATCAAATAAAACACTTTAGCGATATTTGCTAAATCCTCCAGGAGCTGCAGATGCTTCAAGTGGCTACTCTGACTGTGCCTTTCAGAGGTCTCAACCACAATGACAACTCTCTTGTGGCTGGAGCCAACAGTCTCAGACCAGCAGGGTATTATTCTGTCTTTCTGGCTGATATTTTACTGCTGTAGCATCAATTACTGCAGCCAGAATACTAATAATTTCAATGGAAAATGATCTCAAAGTATAATTTATACAGGGTTTTCACAGCAGTTTTCACTGATGTGTTTTAACAGACAAGGAGGAAACCAAATGCCTGTCCTCGACACAAACATAGTACAATTTTGTATTAAGTTCTTAAATTGCCTGTTTGTTTCCAACTTTACTTGTCACTTCTCCTGTAAGTCTCACAACCTAGCGTGGAGGATACCCCGACAAAACTCCAGACAACAGTTTTGGAAACTGTGACGTCAAACATTAAAGCAAGAGGCGAGGTCAGGATGTCAGAGAAAATAGAAGGATTATTTTGAGATCAAACTGGCTAAAAGCTAATTGTAGGACAGACCCAGAGGTGCCTTCACAGCTCAATATACACTGGTCTGCCTATTATCATAGATTTTTTTAATCATCAATGCTCATTGCTAATTAGGGTTTAATGAATTCAAGGACTTCAGGAATACATTCTGAAATGAGCACAAGGCATTCTCACAGCACAGATTTATCTGGGCCAGCAGATCCTTCTCAACTTACTAAGGAAGGATATCTTGCATGTTCTTGAGAGCATGGCTTATTCTGCAACTCTTTAAAAAAAGAAAGCGATACGCCTAATTCAAGCCTTTGTTCGCTATTAGAGACACCACAGGCAAATTAAGAGATATAAAGTGTCTATCACGTAAATGAGAGCATCCTAATTTCTGCTCCTTTTTCCATCTCTCCCTGGTTCCTCCTCACATCCACTGCATGGCATAGGGCTCACAAAGACTTGCATACATAAGGGTTCATCATTTTCTGGCACAGAATATGCTGCATACAGTAATTCCCACCATGTGCCACCAGCTATGTTGTACAGCAATGCCCTTTTAACCCTGAAATTTCTGTGCTATTATAGAAGATAAAATCTTTCCCCTGTTCCCCTGTTTCAGGATTGGACCACCGGGCTCAACACAACACCTCTGCAGACCAAGGAGGAAGGAGCTCTCCTCCTCCTCAGCTCGGGGGCTGGCAGCAGCAGCAGCCTTGAAATGCTGATCATTCTTGCCACTTTTTGTGGAGGCGTCAGTGAGAAAACAGCTAATGGCTGGTGAGGAAATCAACAGGGAAGAGGCAATTCTCCTCATTTTGCTCATCTCTGCCTTTTTGTGCTCAATTTAAAAAACCTGTTGGGGAGAGTGGGCCCAGAGAGCTTATTTCAAAACAGTCTCTTTTTGGAAAGTATAATCAGGCAGGTATTCTGAGGTCTCCTAAACACAGAGGAAGATTCATCCCTCACCTTATTTACCAACTACCTACACATAAAATGTCTTTCTTCCTCAAGTCATTTACTTGTTTGAGCAGAGCTACTGTCTTCTCAATACACACAGACTCAGTGTTTGTAGCTGGCAAGATACAGAAGCATTTGCAAATTATGAGCAAGAATTGAGGCAAGGGCAAGAAACAAATATGATCAGAGCTGATACCAGTTTATCCTGCTACTGCCAAAATGGAGCATTCCTTGGTGCTTTAATTTTCTGTTTCAATCTGGAATAGTGGAAGACTGGATTCTGAGGTCAAAAGATTCCCATGCAAAAGCCTTTAACTGGATGATCTGGACCAAGAGAGGGAAAAGGAGCAGGTCTCTGCTCTGCAGAACAGTGACTTACCCTAAATTACGATGCTCCCTCTAAATAGCAGCAGAAAGGCCACAAATGCTTTAAGGGGAACAAACTCCCTATGGCTAAGTCCTAATAGGAGAAAATGCAAACCCAAGGCAGTGTGCTAAAGGGGTTTGCACCCACAGGGATTATTTTCACTGTGTCTGACACATATCCCAGGGATATTCAATTAGAGGGTCACCTCTGTGGGAGGTGTGAGCATGCTTTCACGCTTTTCTCTGCCAATGGAAGCACCTCATAGGAAAGCTGTAAAGTGACTGAAGACTCCTGCTCTTCTTTCCACACACTGCCAGCAAATTCACTCTGCCTGTGATGTCTTATTTTCATGTGCACATTCATCTCAGAAGAAGCCCTTTCACTATGAAAGTCAGGATTAAGTTAAGGCTTCCCCTCTGCTTACAGTGACACTGATTAAGGAGAGAAAATTTGTCACTCCAGGACTTAGTCACCTGGTAGGTTTTCTCAATTCAATGTTTATGTTTAAAATCCAACACTGATTAAAAGAAAAAAAAAGAAGACATTTTCTAGGGAATACCAAACACTTTGTTTTAATCAAAAGTTTTCAAAGAATGTTCCTACTTTGTAACAAAAACTAACTGTGAGAAGGGGAAAAATCATTCTGTCTTCTAACTCTACACAGAGATTCCTATACGTAGAAAAGAGGACAAATCCCAAAGTAAGGTTTGCACTAAAAGACCACTTAAATCCACCTTTTCTCCTCATTTGAATTTTAAAGAAAATATCCAGCAATTTTTCATCAAAGACATTTCAGTATGAAAACCAATGTCCTGCTCCTCTGAAAACAAGGACTCGTTCCAGGGCTGCTGAGGTTTGTCAACTATTATGAGGGTGGTCTGAAATTAAATACAAGATATCTCATTACAACTTACATCTCGATCCTTCACTCTTTGAACATGATTCAGTAAAATTACTTTACTGGCCTCAAATAAAGGCACAGCCAAGCAAATCAGTGAAGTCTGGCACTTTTAGTGCTGATAAACTCTTGGTAGGTCAGACTGTTATGCAACTCTATCTTTAGATGACTGGAAGTTGCAAAAGTTGGAGCAGGAGCATGAGAAATGGGAAATCATCCCATTTGTATTTGGAAAGCCACTGCCTTTGTGTGAAGGTCTACACAGCTGGTTGGTGTTGCTCCATGGGAGCAACTGTAGCAGCTACTTGCACGCATTGTCCTTCTGTGGCACTCTCAACCACATACACACTGGATTCTATGTCTATCATTTCTCCAGGAAAAGGGATCATCAATATATTTATAAATACAGACTCGATGGAAGTGAGAAGCAAAGGTACTTCTCAGCACGTTACACACAGCACCAGATGTTTCAATACTCTCTTTAAGCCCAAACTGCCACGGCTCCTGGCTAAGACAATGCTGGTGTCAGAGCACACATTCCACCCTCTGGATCACTGGCAGTTTCTGCCTTTGGTGTGGGTGCCAAAATGTGAGTGGATCAAGCCTTCCCGGTGACTGGGACAAGGCACTTCAATTCTCAGTGCCAGCTTCTCACACCCTTTGCTTTTTAAAACAGCAGTGCCCACATGTGCAGATGCTACTCAAAACAATCAGACTCTGGCTCACTTGTGGCTACAGGACATGACAGATATGCAAGTAATAATGTGCTTCCTTAGTTTTGAGAAAACTGCCTGGGAAGGAACTTGGATGGATTTCTTTACAGGATTGAGTCGCACGAACTAGGAGAGGTAACATGTGCTAGTGTTCTAATACTAAATCTGACAAAAATATTGCAGTCACCCACTCAGAGTAATGAGATTTAAAAACTCTCCTGCATCTTCATCCCCAGCCTCCTGCCTTGCCTTTTAAAATGTGTGAATGCCAAAGGAGATGCTCCTGGATGCAATTTTTTTGATCACAGTTGCACCTTTCACATTATGTCTTTTCAGATTCAGAATTTCAGACTAAGGATGGCTTTCATGGCTTTAGATTCTTCTAAATTTTTTCCTGTTACTGAGACTAACGAAGGAATATTTTTTTATCATAAAAAATTCTAGTGCTTCCATGGTTTGGAGCCAGATTTTGAAATACAAGCAGGGTTTCCCTGAAGTCTTAGGTATGTGTCTATGCAAATGTGCTCTATATAAAGAATAACATGCTCTGAAAAACTGATTGCACATACTGAAAGGCAACTGCTGTTCAATAGTTGTATGTTTTGGAAATTGCCCTTCAGTTTCTCTCAAAACCAGCCAGACTATACAAACATGATACTGACTGACAGCACAGAAATGTTCACGAACTTTTAGGTAAGCAGCTATAGCCCAATTTTCCAACAAGGTAAAAATCCAGCTTTGTCTTCATCTATTCTTGAATGCATGAACATTTTAACACATAATCACAGTTCGTATTTTCCTGTTATCTTTCTTCCACTCTTAAGAGTTTTTCACAACTAAGAACACCTCTAATGTTTGTAGATCTACTCTTAGATAGTATGTTCAATAATTTATTCATTTTTTTACTGCAATGAACACTCAATGTTACAAGTAAAGTCAGCTAGTGTTCTGCTTCGCACATATTAAATAAGATGCATGTGTACATGGCTGCGGTAGGTACTTTGAGAAATAAAGTCCTAAACATATAAATGTGGGCATCTAACACAACAAATGGACACAGCATAATTCTGACCACCACTGCTCTGAACTTTGACTCCTGACAGAACACAGGAGGTGAAAGTGGATGCTGTGAAGACAAGTTCTGAAACACGCGAACAGTCTCTGGATGTCAGGCCAAGGATCTGTGCAAATACCAATGCAGAAATAAGACATTTTGAATTCACTGCAGGATGTGGATAATGTACATTAAATAAGGGCCTGGAACCATTCTCCGAATGAGACACCTGCACAGTAAATAAAAAGGTGGCTCTTTGGGGTTAAGATGAAAAACACCATAATATGGTACGTTACAAAAGTGAGTCACTTTTACAAATTTCTCAGCACTTCAATTTGAAGCTTTAGCAGATTTTAGACACAGTTGGTATCTAAACAGCCAAAACAGCATTGTCATTACAAGAATTTCATCTCAGAGGGAAGAACATCTGCTTGTCTGCAAGAGATTGCAGATCAATATCAATGCTATTGCAGAAGACAGGAAACAATGCAACTCATCCCACATGACCAAAGCATGAAAGATTTGGAGATAGTATCACTTACCTAAATATTTTTAGAGCATTTAACAGGAAATAATTAAGACAATCAATAATAGAGAAGATGTTAAAGGCCCTTTTTTAAAAAGATGGACAATACCAACAAAGCTGCTCTCACAAGTGCATCCTCAACAACTCAGAGATGAAAACAGCTGGCTGAATTTATCCGAACAAGAGAACAACTCCAGGCTTGACAACACGCTCTGCCCAAGTGGATAATCTACAGCTGCACCCTTCCTTAGAGAAGTTGGCTTCAGCACCTCTTGGGACAGATTCTGAGAGAGACATCCCTACTCCACACCTACAGAAGAATTCCTGGTCTTTTTATGTAAAACCATGGAGGACGATACAAGAGGCACAGAAACGGCTTGGCTCTCTTCAAACAAGCAGCAGATGTCTTTATGTATGAGCAGTGTGTGGGAGACACTCTCCAGCTAGTTACAGTGCTACAGGGTCTGGCTCCACGAAATTAAAGATTGGATTCAGAGATCAGAAACAACACATGCCACTCAATTAGCAATACATTGGCTGCCAGATAAGCTCTAGGGCCATTTTCCATGACTGTAGGTCTTATCTTCAAAACTCAGCTTCCTCCCACACTTCAGTGTCACCATCATGTTCAGTGGTAATATTCAACCATCACTACAAATGCCTCTAACTAGAAGGTGTTAAGAGTGGGCTTACTTAGTACCAACTCATCGGAATTTGCCACACTGAGCATAAGCCAGGACTGACACTGCACTCTCAGCCAACATCCAATTAAAAGATCAGCTATTCGACATTTTCTGCCATGTGTCCTTTGAGAAAGCCACCACTGAGTCACCCACTTCTTTCCCTTCCAAATGAAGGAAATTCTGGGGTGTGAGATGGTTAGAAGGGTGCACAATAATTTCTGGAAGTGTCAGGTTCCAGGTCAAGGTCTCCTGGCAAAATGTCACTAAGTAAAGAGAACCGGGAGAGTTGGACTGTAGTTTTTTGTTTGAATCACTAATTAGCTTCTTCAGAGCTCTTCCATTGGGCGGTGGAAAAACTCTAAGAGTGCTAAGAGGTTCCTCAAGCACACCATAGGCTAGGGAGACATGTTATGACATAACATCAAAGCCTTCATGCTTTACATCCCACTGCAATCACAATAACCGGCCTTCCTCATCTTTCTCTGGCATTAACCCCATCAGATACAGCTATTGTTCACATTTCAATTGATCTCCTAATCTGCAGATTTTCAATCTTCACTGTAATATCATGCTACAGTTTTGTTTGATTCTCTTCCCTTCTCTTACCTGTTAGTATTCTCCAGGACTTCAACCTTCTTACGCAGCTCACTATTTTCATTGGAACAGGTCTCAACTCTACAGACAGCACAGTGGAAGAGGAATGTAAAAAAATCAGTCATTTATTAAAGTGATTGTAAAACAAGTCAAACTTGCTTTCACAGAGAGCTCTGTGGTCTTGCCTACATTTAATGAAATATTACACCAGTGAACCTCAGTCATAATTTTTAATCACACTTCATAGCATGAAAAGATACTACTAGCTATGGAGCACCTGCTCACAGTGCTCAACTACACCTCCTAGGTGCAGCTCAATCAGGATGGGCTGTAACTACTTTTTGCCCCTTGAAATAGCACAGTAAAGACCCTGCTCAGACTTTCTCTGTGAGTTGGGCCATAGGAGAGATACTTTAAAAGTCACAGAACAGGTTATATTTATGTTGTTAGCAAGTATTTTGTGCAAAGGCACCCTGTAATCTGGAAAGTGCCACGCTCCTGAAATCAGATCCTCAGATTTCAAGTTTTGAGGACTAATTATCCAGGAGACTACAGACAGTGCTCAAGACTGACCCAAGACAGTATTCATTTCTACACTGTCCCTGGAAATCCCCTAAACAAAAGGAGATTGTAATATAGCATGGCACATAAGAGGTCCAAGTAAAAATATGTGACTCCTAAAAAGACAAATATGACCATTCTGATTAGCTCCAAGAAGGAAAAAGGTAAAGGGAAATATCTTTGACATCTGTATGTATAGGTGGAATTTCACAAGAGTAACTCAGAGGAAGTGAGACACAGCTATAAAGAGACAAGAAAAAATGGAAATTACACCAAGGATATCACCAAAGATGGTACAAGGGTTTTAACAGAACCATCTGGTGAATTGCGTAAGAGTAATACTAGAATACTCGTCTCTTGGAAGAAAGATTAATTTGGGATATAAATCACTAACTGGGGGTTTGGCTCCTGCTCACTAAGGGAAGTGGATGGGTCACATGCAATTTTCCTGCATCCTGCTTGTTTTCCCAGGCAGTTCTGACTCACCCACTTCCTATTTATGTTTCCATCTGCACTAGAAGACAGAATATACCCACTCTGAATACACTTTTCCTTGGGCACTGCCTATGGCACTAGGGCCAATGCAGTTACATGAGGAGAAGGCCAACAGCAGCTGGGTCTCGCCTTATTTAAGGTGCAAAGTGCTTGCTGGCACATCAGGCATGTGCTGCAGGCAGGCACCGCTCTGACCCTGGACAAGCAGCAGCCAGGCCCAGGGCCTTTTCTCAGTCACAGCCACGAGATGGCAGCTGGCACTCTGTGCAGAGAACCATCCCAGCATCCACAGCTGGATCCCTTCCCAATTCCACAACTAGTGCTATTGGCCTGCTTGAAACAGGAAGGAGGCTGGCTTACTTTTTTTCCAGACTGTCCATGTATTCTTTCTTTTTTCTTCTACTTTCCTGGGCAGAGATCTAAGGGAAAAGGAATGAAAACACCAAATATTTGCATAGAAAAAAAAGCATCAAAAATTAATTAATAAACTCGTAAAAAGCCCCACATTATTAGATTCAAGCCTCTGCGTTCTCATTTCTATTCCTGGCAAGCAAAGCAGTGACTTGATCTGTTTCCACATTCTGAAGCAAAACTGCTCCTCTCAGTCGTAGGAGAAAGATCATTTCCTGCTAACCTTAAAAAGTAAATCAGATTCATCTGGAGAGAATATCCTAGGACAAATACTGATCCCAGGACAATGCCCTGCAGTGGGGAGAGGAAAAGCCCATGAACTTATTAGAATGCAGCTCTGCAAAGACTTGGGGTCCTGATGAACAAGTCCAACATAAATCAGCAGTGTGCCCCTGCAGCACCAGTGGCCAACCAAATCTGGGTCTAGCTTAGTGAGATTTAGGTAGCAGGTCGAGAGAAGTGGTTCTTTCCTTCTGTTCAGTGCCTACAAGACCACAGCTGAGAACAGCCTACAGCCTGTGGCTCAGAAATAAATACTTCGGATGTACAGAAGCAAGCCCAGAGGCAGACCACTGCTATAATAAGCATGCTGGAGCACGTGACATTTCAGGAAAGGCAAAGAAAGCTGGGTTTGTTCAGGCTAGAAGAAAAATCTAAGGAGGGAATCCTATTGCTGCCTTCAACTATCTCACATAGCAAAGACAGCGTCAGACTCTTCTCAGAGGTGTACAGCAAAAAGGCAAGAGGCATCAATACAAGCTGCAGCAAAGGAAATTCCAATTACATGTTAGGGATTCTATTTATTCTTTTTTACCACAAGAGTGGCTAATATGGGAACACGTTGCCCAGAGATGCTGGGGACTCATCACCCTCTGAGGCAGTAAAATGCGACTGGACAAGTCCCTGAACAACTTACTCTAAGCTGACCCCGCTTTCCAAGCCAGGAGTTGAACCAGAGGACTTCCAGAGATCCCATTCAATATAAATGGCTCTGATTCTATGAAAGTGGTACAAAAAATGCACAAGATCACTTCCAAAAATTTTGAAGAACTACATTACAAGACCGAATTCCAATTCAGTGTGGGCAAATTTACATCTCTATCTGCAAAACCAGTAACAGAATACAGTAACCTTCAAAGATGTAGCAAAGTCCTCTAGAACAAGTGAGCTGGCCAGGTCTTTAAAAAACTGCATACTTCCTTATCACTAGGCTGTTCCCCACGTTGGAACAAAAAAAACAAGACTTAAAGGACATTTGACAGCCTTGGTATCAACCACTCATTTACAGGTCATTGAATTCAGTGATCAAAAGACTAGTGCATTGAAATATGCAGTCATATTTTAAAACAGGAAACAGAAAAGAAAACCTTCATCACCATGAAAAGAATAGAGGTCTTTGCCTACCATAAGGGTAGGATTGTACTGTTTTTTAAACGGAGCCAAGCCACAGCAACTTGATACCCTGCCTGCTAAATACGCTATTGTTAAAGGGTTCAGGTAAATACCTACACTGAGGCACACTGTCACGGTGACAGACAATTTGATGGATGTCTTTAGGAACAAAGAAAAGCACGTTATTAAACGACAACTTACAGCACAGTACCATTGACCACTGCTGCATAATTCTGCAGCATGTTTTAAAATGAAGGAGAAGTAGGAACTACCCAGCGAAGCTAAGTAATATTTACCTTGTTTTTTATTTTCCTGCGGATTTTCTTTAGCACTTTCTCCTCTGCTTTTGTCAGGGGCAGTTTGGTAGGGATTGGGTAGCCCTCTGCTATCAGCGTCCTCTTCTCCTCCTCTGTCAGGATGAGTGGGCCAGTCCCCTGTAATTTCTTCAAGGGTCATAAAAATGGAATAATATGTAACAGTAGGTGCACACAGTCCTAGAAAAAAAGGTTGTTAGGGAAGAGAAGCAGCAGCTCTCCCACTTCAGAGAAGACCATGCCTCCTAGAACAACAGCCTCTCACCATTGTGAATGTGTGGAAAACCTTTTAGATAACTTCCATTGAGGGGCCAAACCTTTGGGACAGGATTCCCTCAAAACAGTCATTCTTGGCCCAGCTCTGTACACACTGAGGACAACAGTAAAACTCTCCTTGGCTCAAACAAGGAAAGAGACAAATGAGAAGGACTATAGAAAATCTCTCCCTAAAGATCACCATTTGCTTTTGGTGAAACAAGAGGACAGATGCAAATCTACCAGAGACAGGTTAGCCCAGCAGGGTTGGACCCTAAGGCAAAACACAATCCATGGTGGGATAAACCTAATAACACTATTGAACTTTGTGTCAGCTTAGAGGAGAGGCACATACTGTTCTCTGTGGGAACAGGACAGACCAGTGAGCAAGAATTACTGGATCTGCAGTTTTGACCAGAGACAAATTCATCTAAAGGACAGCAGAAAGTTAGCAAATCCATGTCAAAACCAGCAATTTAAAAAAAATAAATAAAAAGAAAACCAGAGAGACACACAGATAGATGCTGGAGGAAGGCAGCCCAACTTACATGTGGTGCAGTCAGGAGAGGGGAATTGGACAGTACTGAAGCTGTGCGTGATGCAACTTTAGCCGTGGCTTGCAGCTGGATTGGGCTTGAAGGAGGGAGTGATCTTGCTGGGCTCTGCCCTCCTTCAGAGTCACTGCCATGGCTGCTGGGAGGGGTTGGAGGCAAATGCAGGGGATCCACTGCTGAACGGCAAGAGAGACACAACATACCATAAGGTTTTGGGGTGCTAATTTAGATTGTCACTAGAGTTTCACCCAGTTTCCAAGACTAGGAATGTCTGCTGAAAAATGGATCGAGCAAAAGTAGCAGCTTGGAAGATGTTCGGAGCGTGCAGGTCTCCAAAGCAGGAATGAAATGCAGCAGCTATCTTTAGGTTCGACAGACAAAACAGGGCTCCGTGCATATGCTCCAGTCATTTCTACCTACACTTCAGCTTCTTCTTCAAATGATTTGAGGTTTAAGTATAACTTAAAGTACAAGTTCCCTGTTCCTGGGAAACCACATTAACAGAGGGGCTCCGAGCCAGCACACTTTCTCTCCAAAAGCAACAGTATTTTCTAGCTTTGTTATGGATTAAACAAATTACCAGAGTTTTTCAAGGGAAGGGATCACATTCAAGGTGTTATGTGATCAGGGAGGAGAGAAAGTCCTCCTAAGGACTTGTTTGGCACAACGGGGAAGAAGTGACTGACAACCTAGTGACAGCAAAGGCTTCAATGTACTGATGGAGCAAGAGCTGCATAGGCAGCCACCACAAGAACCTCTCTCACACTGTCCTAACTTCTACTGTGCTTCTACCCAAAAGAACCTGTGCAAGAGTTGGCAAGCAAAGTGCTGCTTATGACCAAATGTGTCTGAACCTATTCCAGACACATCTCACCTACTCTTATTGCATGGGCAATTTAGCAGATATCCAAAACAGCCATAACTAAGTCACTTTTATATCTGAGCTAAATCTACAGCAATTAAATTTTGAAGCAGCAAGATACAGGGCTAATTTCTACCTTCCGCTCCTGTTAGGCTTTGCAAATTTGAGTTGAAAAGATCAAATGGGTGGTGAGGAAGGATGGAAGAAAAATAGTAATAAAAAAAGCTATAATGCCCTTTTTGTCTTGCATCTTAACTCTTGCAGTTGCCAGAAGAAAAAACATATTCAAAAAACAGCAAAGTCCTTAATCCCACAAACTGAGCAATCAAATCTATACCCTGGGCTGAGATACAGCCTCTCCCCGCTACATCACTTGCTTCTCTCCCTAGAACAGTACTACTTCCCTACAGAAATTAATTCAACATCAGAACATCAAGTGTTCCTAACTGAAATGCAGTTATCTGCTCAGACTTCAGGCCAGATATTTGGCTCTGTCAAAGTTTTCTTGGCTTTAACAGATTATGTGCTGCAAAACTGTGTTTAACTTTCAGGGCAAGGATCATTGCTCCTCCTTCCTCATTTATAGCTTAGTGCAAAGAGATCCTGGTTGTTTCTAGAACAAATATGCTACAAACAGACTCACTTAACTTTTATTTTCATATAAATTGGCTTTTGTATCAGACGTTAACAGTAAAGTTTTCACTTACACTCTTCACATTTCCCATGTCTTAGTCGTCTCCTCAAATTGATTTCTATCCTAAATAATCCTGTACTTTAAGAATTCAGTCTCCCTTCACTACAATTATTAATACCCTACAGACAAAAAGGGATCATTTTCTTTGTGATGAACCAGGAAAAGAAAAAAAGAGAAAAACCCACATAAATGGGTCAAAGAGAGTCTGGCTCTTCAGTAGCCTGAGCTGAATCCCTAGAAAACAACAGCTTCAGCCTGAAGACTAACATGGTGAAGGAGGAATCCAAACATTTAATCAGGGTAAAGTACATTTATTGTGCATTCTGGTCATCACCCTCTACATTTTGGTTTGGTATTTAACAGACCTTCCTTAGAAGAGAGGTTCAGGAATTGATCCACTTCATGGGGCTCCAATTTAATCTCTGGAAGAACTTTCTGGGTCAGTGGTTTCACCTAGAAAAGAGAAATTAACAGCATGAAAACCCAAAGTACACATCTTAAAAATCTTAATAGAAGGATACAAGGATTACTTCTCCATAAATGGAGAGGTTTCCTCTCCTGCTCTGCTACAGGCAAAGCTTTAACTGCTTCACACAGTTTGCTAAACCAGGCTACAGAGAATACTGCCCTGACTACTCCCACCATGGCTTTTCTTACTACTATATTTAGCTAAATAAAAGATTACGCCTCAGAGATGACATTTCAGACTGAAAGCTAGCAGGCAACCCACTCAAATTACTTCTCTTAGCAACAGAGCTGCTGCTAGGATTTGCTGGACTGCACGGTCTGTTTGAGCAGGGACAGAAACAGCCCTGGGAGTGGGGGACAGCCTGTTGAAAAGCACTGTCATGTGGGAGCAAGAGCAAGGCACCAGTCACTGGGCACCAGGTTGTTGGACCCAAGTTTATTTCACAATGTGAAGGAGCAGCAAAAGATACAATCGCAGCTGACTGGAGCTGGGAAGACACCTGGTTTGCCCCACTGACACAGCTGGGGCATCAGGCTGCCAAGCTGCTGCCCAGACTGTGTGCTACAGTCCCAGGCTGGAGGAAGTCAGTCTGGCACATGAGTTTGTTAACTGCAGCCCAAATATCTCTGAGTAATCTGTATAACTAATCCATGCAATAGCAATGAGCCACCAGCTAGTCCCAATACTCTCTTTGCAAATCAGGGCATCTCAAGCCACAGCAGGACTATGTAAGAGGAACAGCACTTTCAGACTAGAAGAGGATTATGGGAAACTTGTGATTAATTTTTTTCAGTTTCTCATAAGATAGTTTCTGTTGCACATATTTCTGATCCACATCCAAGTGGAAACACTCATTTTCAGCATTTACTAACTCCATCCGGCCTGGATTGACATTGCACCCTGGGGACTGAGAACAGTCATGCTCCTTCCTCCACTGACTGGGAAACCTGGTGAGCCATCGGCTGCTGCCGTTCATTCTCCTTAACCCAACCACAGCCAAACTAAGCTCTTTAGAATGCCCACTGGCTGCTTCAGCTGTGGGCAGAAAGGCATCACAACACTTCTTATGAGGCAGGCTGGTGTGGAGGTAGCAGCAGCTTAAAATGTCAGAGCTTCACAGATCTGGCAAAAGTAACTTTGCAGGCAAACAGGGAAACTTTCCAGTCAAACCAAACAAGGGGCCTTGTTCTGATTAAGAGAGGGCTCTGCAGCACTAGAGCAAGTTATTATGGAAGACACTTAGCTTGTCATAGGCTTGATAGAGCAAGCGGATCAGCGAGTTCAGGTGCAAAAGGTTCTGTTAGAAACTGTTTAAATATTTTAAAAAACCCAAGACCCCCAGGCTTCGGGGCTGCCATAGAAGAAAAAGCTGTGCATCCAACCATTAAGACATGAAGACACAGATAAGTGTTTTGAAACACAAGCTCTTATAGCAGTAGTGGGACACCAGGAAGCATTAAAAACCATTAAAGCAGACTGCAGCATGCACCCTGAATTGGCACGCTTTGACACCAAGGAGAATGCACTGCCATGCAGTTTCAGAAGAACCTATAGCTAATTGTGCAGAGAGGAGCACAAGAAGTCTGCAAATACCAGGACATCTGTCTGTAGTTCGGGTCGTTCTCCCTCCAGCGACGTGGCCATGACGGTGAGACTGACTGAGGGAGCAAGGCCTGATGTCTCGCACAACCCTGGCTCAGTCTTTATTGTTGCTGGAGTAAACTCTGCAGCCAGACACCATTCCTCATTTTCCAGGTCACCTGCCAGGGAAGGAAATTGCACACCACATGTTTAGGTCAGAGACAGAAAGACTACAAATGAAAATAATGTCATTCCTTCTCCAGAGAAGGGAAACAAACACAGAGGACATTTTAGTCTATCAAAAAAACTCTGCCCTCACTATTCGGCTCTCAGTCAAAGCAGACAACCATGCCATTTCAGGGCTGTAACCTAATCCTAGCCCCAGGATACACAGAGGAGCAGCGAGGAAAGACACAGAGCACTAATCACTGCACACTGCTGAAAGCTGCAAATGCATAGCAGAACAAGACTAAACAAGCCATTGGGCAGAGCAGCCAGGGAGCCATGTCCTCAACACCCTAATGCCTGCTGACTCAGTGTTATTCCTCCTTCTAGAGATAGCCTTTAGCCAGACTTCTACTGTTTATAATCATTAAACAGCTCAAATGGTGACTTTTAAGAACAAAGTATTTTTCACATTCTCAACTTCAACATTTCCCCCCACCAAGGACTCACTTAGTAACTGTAAAAGAGGATATAGGCTTTGATGATTTCACAGGAGCACCAGTGTCGGTGAACATGCTAATTTCCTCCCCAGAGCCTCTGGGAAGTCACAGCATAGGATGTATATTTTAACTATCATCAATGAAATGGGCATCACGTGTTCGCAGAATTGTCCCCTAACTCCACTTACTTCAAGTTCACTAATAACAAGAAAGTCATGCAACGTTTTTCTGAACAAAGCTGAAAGGTTGGCTTTGCACTAGTCTTCAAGAACTAGAAAAAGACTAGCATGGTAAGTTTAGCTCCACATTTCCATTCATGAAGCAGCCACTGTTTGACTTGCTGAGAAGGGACTTACTTTTCTAGGTCTGACGTATGATAGAGGATCAAGAACTCAAAAAGACTCAACCTTTAAAACTATTCCACAAGGTTGTTAACAGCCCCTCTTAAAAATATAAAACAACCAAATGTATTTTTTGAAGTTGCAATTCTGCCTTAAAAAATTTGCTATTCCACCTGCTAGAGTTTAGTCATGTAAGTTCTTTCCTCTTGCAGGAGAATATCCGTACACCAGCTGCACTGCATCCCAACAGTGTGTGGCACAGTTCCCTGCCACGACTCATCAGGAGTTGTGAGAGGCACGTCCACTAAATCAAGCAGTTGGAATCTGAAGGCAAATATACATAGAAGAAAAGAGAGTGCTGATCTTTCTTTCAACACTTTCTACTGCCTTCATACAGATTATTTACCGAATATATGAAATTAAAACAGAGAGCAAGTACGTCCACCGTAGGGCTAGTAAACAGCAACAGAGCTTTGAATCAACTGCATACTGCACCAACATCCTGGGAGGCAGCCAAGGTGCTGTGGCTGTGCCCCAGCATTCTGCAAGGCTGACACAAGGCCCTTCACATCTGGGTGTATCAAGCTGGTGAGATGTCAACAGAGTTCAGCTGCAAGCAGGTAACAAAAATAAGAGCCTCTGTGCCGCTCTGTGTCCTTGCTGTTGAGACCACACACACAGATCACACAGCCACTGGGCAGAAGGAGGGTGACTGGAAGGAGGCAGAAGAATGTACACCTCCAGTGCTAGTAATTACTTTGTGGTGGGACCTAACCTCCACCACTGGCAAGGAAGGAGGTAATTTGGCATACCAAAGAATTAAAAATGAAAAATACGTATCCTGTAATCAGAATCCTCATGAACAGCAAGATAGCTCTGTCAGAAGTAACAGAAGAGCAAGGGCTAAACACTGTATTTAAGTGTCTGGAGAGGTTATCCCCAAAGGTTCCTGGGAAATGCAGAAATGCAAAAATAGAAGTATTCTTGAAAACAAAAAAAGAGTATAATTGTCTAAATATTAACTCAGGAGGGAGGACATTGCTCTCCTTCAACCATTTCTGACCCTCTTTACTCACAAACCCCAGGGCACAGCTCCCTCCCCACTTGCTCTGTGTGCATCATTGGGGTAATACCTTTAGAGTGTTATCTGCCTGGAAACCCAGAATCCCTTGGTAAATGTAACTTTCAAATGCCTGTTTGGATAACTTCTGTCAAAACTTCCCCCACATCGTGCTGTGCAGAGCCTCCTCTTGCTGCCTCTTGTACCTCTGGGTCGAGCTACCCCTGTGGCAGCACTATCATCTGTAATCTATTTTAGACTCCCTTTAGGAGGGCAGGCTATGGACAAATGAGAGCTGTCAGTGAAGCCAGTAATTAGCCCCGAACTTTCTCAAATTTCATCACGCAAGTAGAAGAGAAATCTAGCCATGGGTGGCCAGCAAACAGAGCATGTCCTCTAAGGCTGCACTTCATGATGTTTATCACCTCCAATCCCTAGGTTCATCACAAATATTCAGCTGCTCTAAGACAGCAAGATATGTTGGCCTCCAGCTGGTCATTTTACTCCTCTACAAGCCGACTTTGCTGATTAACTTGACATCCCTGCCATCATCACTTAGATGTGCACAAACTACTCAGAGTTATTCTAGGCTTAAAAACCAGTCTAACCAGTTTGCAGGGTTACAGATGGTTTCCAGCAACAGCAACACACTGTGTTTAACACTGAGATAGCTTTGAAGAACTGCATCTAACACTTTTTTGACACTGCCTCTCATGATGCATGGTGACAGCTGTCATTCCAGATGAACAACTCTGTGAAAGGAAGGGACAGAGGACTGGTCAACTCCCACCTTGATACTCCTCTCTCCCTACTTTTTCCAAGCCCCTGTTAAACATTCACTATCATAGTGAGTGTTCTGCTACAATTTTGACACATTCCAGCTTCTGAAGTCACGAACATCGCCTCTGCTCCAAGAGAGCTGCAAGGACATTTCCCACTGTCCTTTCCACTCTTCCTGAGCTCAGCAGGTTGACATTATCTGAAAATCATTCTCAGTTAATTCTTATAATAGTTCCTTAGCATCACAGTCTACTCTGCTGAGCACCGTACCAGCAGAGCAAAGTGGTAGCCCTTCTCCCAAAGCCCTTGAGAATTGTTGCACAAAACTGGAAAAATTTTGGCAAAGAGGAAAAACTAAGCAGGCTTATAGATTACTGGTCATACAGAGAGGTATGGCACACCCTCCAAGACAAGAGTATTTCTGATGGAGGGTTATGCAGAACCCTGAGAGAGGTTTCACGGAAGAATGAGAACAAACAAGAAGATGCATGTGAAATACTGGAATGAAAGAACGGAAGCTGGCTCAAGGGACCCACTGCAGCAAAAGGGAGGGTTTTCTCCAAACCAAGTAAGGCATGCTCTGCAAAGAGTAAATAACTGGTGTCAATTAGAGGTATTTGTATTTATATCTGACATCATCAAGGAGGCACATGTCTCTGAGGCATTGTCTCTGAGGCACATGTCTCTGAACTATTGAGGCAAAGTCCAAAACAAGAGGCTGAGAAAACAATCTTCATCATGGTATGTATTCTAGACAGATATGAATAGGGTAACACTGTATCCTCTAAGGTGAGAAAAAATATGCTGCAAATCATTCAGCTATAGAGGGAAGAAAGCCTAAATAAGAGATTTACCTAGTCAAATGGCTAAGAAAATACAGATACTAAATATTGTCACTTGGGCTCTTAAAAATCCCTTCTCAGGCTTCAAAACACAGACTCCAAAGATTCTGTTGAACAAGTGATCCCGGCTGTCAGTTCCCTTCCCAGCTGGAATTTCCTATGAACCTCAGAACTCTATCATGCAATGACAGCTTAGATGAGAAGCATTCCCCTTTACCTACCCTTTCATAAGTCCATGAATGCTAGGCATTTTGGCACATGGAATATGGAATTTAAAGAGTCTGCACAGTACTCAGCAAAATCCCAGCTAACGCTGCCCTGTGCAATGCACTGGTACTGTTAAATTGCATATACAGGCAATGTTAACTGAACATTCATGTTGCAAAGCACCCAGGTATTAAGAAATACTTATGAATCTTTAGCCCTTTTGCACATCACATACACCTAAAAATAGGAATGTTTTAATAATGTGATGAAACAATTTCGCTACAGAATCATGCCTTACCCAAGCAGAATGCACAGCACTCCACTGATTGAGGAGATATTCCATGTTTTCCTATTCTCAAAGTATCATGCACAGCCTCACCTCTCCTTTACCAAATACAATTCAGATTTTGTTGCCATGGGGCTATTTAATTTCCTCCTAGGGGAACATTCCACCAACCTGAATTAATTTCCACAATCGTCCTGAAAATTCAAGTGAGACATGGAGAGATTAAGGCTAAAAAGTAACTAGGAATTTAAAATGGCCAACTGGAGACAACTGGAATTGGATTTTGCAGATGATTTAGCACTGTTACTACACTTGATCAAAATATAGTATACATTGAGCTTTCGGGTCTGGCTGTGAGCATCTACCACTGCTGCAAGATAAACATCAAAGTTTCAAATCACGCACCCAAAAACCCATTCATCACAGCAACCCAGGGTGTGTGACACATGCATCTAAGATCTCCTGAGTCCAAGACTAAAATTACATTTCTTCAGAATCCTGAAGTCTTATTTAGCATGCATCTTCCACTTTTTCTTTTCTTTTTTTTTTTCTTAAGGCAGAAGCCTTACAAGGTGCCAAAGTTAAGTTCAATCAGTGTACTGAGAAATGTTCTCACTGACAGGAAAAATTTTAAACATGTCAAACCCAAGTCAACTTCTATGCTGCACACCTCATACATTATGATGATGATTTCCAACAGAAATGTGCTCCTCTAAGCATCACAGCTGCAGCAATGATCAGTACGTGTGATTTAGGCATACATGAAAAACACACAACCAACAATGGCTGTTTTTACATGTCAGAATTAATATACCAACACAATTCTGTGTTGGTAAAAAGTGTTTTTAATATATCTGTATTTATATATAGAATATAAAAAATTAGACATAGTCTCTTAAAATCGCCATGTGCAGCCTTCTAGGATACTCATATTTCTCTGAAGAACTGCAACATTTTGCTTCTTTCCTTCTTCCATGGACACGTTATGGAAAGGCAGGGTAGGAAAAGTGAAAAACAGTGTTAAAACTGCTTACTTCAACTGTACAGTTTTTTCAATACCAGAGCTCCCAGAAAGTTTTGCTTCCCTTTTTTTAAATATTTCTATCCAACTAATTCTTCAATCTTGCCCAACATACCACCTCCTCTCCTAAGAAAAAGTAAATCTTCTCCAACATTGACTAAATTTCACCTTCTCTGATGGACGTACAGAGAAACAGAGCCTGCAGAATAACTAAAAAGATCTTCCTTGCTCCACATATTGTTTTCGGCACTATTAGTGTAACATACACTTATTGATGGATAATCAAGTTCCATTAGAGAGTTCCTGTGCGTTTTCTAGAGGTGCATTCTTTATCTTGCCCTCACCCCTCCCAAACACAGAGAATGCAAGTATTCAGAGAAACAATACGGTTTTCACCATTTTTTTACCCTGCAGTAGGAAGTATGATAGCACCACTATGTAAACAACCCACACGAGGGGTGTAACACTGAACCTAATCTTGAAGTAGGAAAAAAGCCCGTAACACCATTACAGATCACCATCACACAGAGAACAGACGCATGCACTAAATGACATTTCAAACAAGCGTGCAAGGAAAACCTGTACAATCATCAAGGGACATCCTTATCTTTACAAGCGGAATGAAGAGGCAGATTAAAGTTCACTGTCCAAACAACAGATAAAACAGGTTAGAGAAAAACAAAATTGAAAACTTAAGGAGACCACATCAGATTATGGGTCAAAGTGCTCTGCACAGGTATCAGAAGAGCCATCGCCGAACAGGGTAATGCAGGAAGTTCCCTAATGAGTCAGGTTGTTCTCCAACCAAGTGTATTTAAATAATCTTCTTCCTCAACTATGTTACAGATCTGAGCAACAGGGCTTCAACTAATTCCTTTCTGGTCCATGACAGATCTTACACTGTCATCATGAACCACAGGGCTTGCATGCACAGCTCTCCTGGCTCCTGCACAGCTGTGCCATGTACAACCAAGTCTCAGGCTTGGTTCATCACATGTGAATAACACACTTTGACTCAGATGGTGCTTAAACTTGCACCAAGGGCCCACGTTTGCAAAGCTGTATTTTGGACAAGTGTTTGGTCCTGGACTGAATCCTCCCTCTGAGGTCATTGCTTCTTTACAACCAGCAGCAGCTCTACACCACAGAAGTACAGCTGCAAACTGGGAGCCAGCTAACTTGCATGGAGAAAACACCACTTGGAAGAGGCTCACAAGTTGTTTGTGGGAGAAATGACCGCTCACTCTGTCAACAGAAACACCCCACCATAAACCCGAAAGGGCCTCTGCTGATGCACGGATTTTGGGCTTGCTGCTGGACATGCCGCATTCTGGGAAGGAAGTTCAGTGTCCCCAGCACTACAATCTGAGCCCCTCCAGCCTCTCAAAGCAATCTGGACCTTTCTGGAGGAATAACTGCTTCCTTGTTGTTCCCCTGGGCTCAAAATGGTCCTTGGCGCCCAGCTCTGGGCATAACACCGCCAGGCAGACACAAGCCTTGTTTATCATGCCTAAAATGCTCAATTTCAATGCCACTACTGCTCCCTCTCCCTCCTTCATGAGGTGAGAGCCCACACTCATTGACAAACAGTTGCTCTTACAGATTTTCCAGATGGCATTTCCCCCTCCCAATCTGCACACACACTCCCACTGCAAATAATGGAACTGAAGCCCACAAAACAGCTTCAACACAGGAGATACTGTTTGACTACCAAACAATGAGGTCCTTTTTAAAGTGCCACAAAGGGAAAATTAAATAAAGTGCCAAAGATGAGCAGTGGCGATACACAGTAATCACAATGCACAGAAGAAATAGCTTTTCTCCTAACATAAGATCAATGTTCATACTGACATCTGTTCTTTGCATGTCATGGAATCCACCTAAAACCCATTGATCATTTGCATCACTATCAACGTTATTAAGATAGAAACAAAACCACATTGTTCCTTCTATAAGAAAACAACAAGTAAACCCTCTTTCCTGTGGAGAATTTGACAATTTTCAATCCAAAGCATCTTGTCATGTAAAACCAGTCCGGAGATGTCTCAGGGCTACAGGTTCTGCTTTAACCTCCTTTTAGACTAAGACTTTACACAAGCATAGCTGTCAGCTGGGGTACAGTCCCTGATGTTTTTTAATTATCTTGCTCAGGGGTTGAAAACTGCTATTTTTGTAGCATCACCCTTTATATATATGGGAATCAGGCACAGATTGACGTAGTAGCTGGATTTACAGCCTTAAAGTTAGACACCGTGAAATGTCCTATAAAAGACTATGATTTTTTCTAAGGTATATAAAAGTTATCCACTAAAGTACTGTGTTCAAAAAAAACCAGTTCTCTCTCACAGGTCTGAATTTTTCTCTTCACACCCCATGCAGATGTTGTGAAGGCATATCTGTATCATGGCAGCCACCAGGCTTCAACACACATAATGGACTTGATGCTCACAGCACACAACTAAGTGAGCACGAGCTCCCAGTGCATCACTACAGAGAGAATGAGATCCCTGGTTTCACAACAAGCAGGACTGGAAATAGGAGGAGTATTCCCCTAATATGTATCATCTGGGAAACTACTCCTTGGCAATCAGCTCCTGTAGTCCCTTGACCAAGTTCTGAAAAGGAACTGCAAATCTCCTTGTGTTGAGAAAGGCGCTGCAGTAGCTCAAGGTCGAGTAGATACCACCTACAGGGAAACACCAAAGAAGTGCAGTTCATTTAGACTGTATCCAAGCAGAAATCAGGAGGGAACTTAATCACAGCCTACAAACACCATGGGAAAGAGGTTTCTGAGAGCAGATGATTCTTTAACAGGAACAAAGGCAGATCTCAGTGAGATCTCATATATGTGGAACTGGAAGCTAACAGAGGCCAGACTTCAAGTAAAGTTAATGATTATTAACAGCAACCATATGTACGCACCAAAATGCCCACCTCTAAAACAAAACTGACTTTTTTTAAACACACTGCTGCTCAAGTAGAACTTACAGGGTTGATGCAGAGTGACCTACTGAGACCTTGGATGTTGGACATACAAAAGTTGAAAAGCCTTCTCATACTTTAGTGTGGATTTAGTTGCTCTCCTACAGAGCAACATTTCAGGCACATGATTTGATTCTTGGGTATCCTACACCACGCCAGGAGCTGAACTTGATGATCTTGATGGACCATTTCCAACTCAGCATATTCTGTGATTCTCCAGCTTTAAAACTGCAGGTACTGACAAGGACCAACTGCTACATTTCCACATAAAAATCACCCAAATACAGACTATCCCCACTAAACAGCTTTCTCCACATTTCCTAAATAAACACACAAAAATAAGAAAAATGACAAGGGAAAAAAGTTGGAGGAATGTGCTCTCAAACATTATCAGTATGGCTTTGACAGCAGCTTTTCATAATACAAGTGAATTTCTTTGTTCAGTTCCATTTTCTTTAAAGTCAGGGCAGACGAGGTTCCATTTTCATTGTTCCTATTACACTGATTCAATATTTGGAGAAAAACAGACAGAAGCAGGACAATGCATCTCTCTACATATAGGTTATATAAAAAATAAAATTAGGATATATAATATAACCTACTATAAATAATAAAACTATTATGACTTACACCATATATACACATGGATATTATGTGTGTGCATACACGTGTATAAATATAAAATGTAGGAAGATGAACCTGAGCCTCAAGCCCACAGGTGCCTCTATGCAAAGAGCCAGCACACAACACTGATTGCTGCTTGTGGACTCCACACATAAGAAAGAATTTTCGTGTACACAGCCCTGCCTGAGATGAGGGCTGGATTTACTTAAAGGGCTATTTCCACTGGAGAAGTGGGAGCCACATAGTGATTTTTGGGGTTCTGCTTGGTTGGTTTTGGTTGGTTGTTTATGTTTTTCTTTTTCAAACCATGTAGGGGCATGAAGTTTAAAATCAAAATTCAAGTTTTAAAAGCACATTATAGGAAAATATAACCTCAGCAGTAATAAAACCAGTAATAATAGAGGTTACAGTTTGGGGCCAGCCCCAGTTTTGGCACAGCTAAGAGCAAAATAGAAACATTTCAGCAATCCGTCTGTCAAACCTTTAGCCAAGGCAAGCTGCTTCAAATCCAAAAGTAACTTCAAAGCATTCCTGAGCAGGAAAGCATGAACAGGAGGGGCAGGTGGAGACCCAGACTAGGCTCAAAAAGGGGGGAGAAAGGAATGCACCCAGCCCCTGGCCACAATTTGAGGAGAGACACCATGCCAATGACCCCTTAGCTGTCCAGTGTCTGCCCTGTCAGGCTGGTGAAATGAAAAACACAATGCACACCCTCTGTGAAACACCCCCACCACCTGAGCCACTCTCAGAGGACAAAGCAGCTCACAGGGATGTTGCAGGCTCTGCCTTCACATTCCTGCTACACACCAGCCCCTCGGTATTATTTGTACTCAGCTGTCATTTATGGACCTCACAAGTCCAAAACAAGGGACAGACACTATCCTTAAGTTTGTGCCTACAGCTGAGAAGGTGAAGGAGGGCAGGGAAGGAGCCTACACTCACAACTCGAGTCACTAGGATGCTAACCACAGTCCCTGATGAAACTTCACTCTTGCCTTGCTCCTGGCTGTTTGACCCACAACCCTCCCTTTCCAAAAGGCTGCAGAGACTGGAAAATTGAAGACAAACATACATGAAACACAACAGAAAATTAAGCTGCTTTCCCTATTCGTTTACAACTGTCAGGTGAATCTGTGCCCCAAAAGGCCTCGATGTACAGTAAGAGGTCTCCCTTACCCATCAGCCCTATTCTCAGTCTCCCCTCCCAGCTTCTTTGTGTCCTTTCAAAAGCGTTTTCCACTTCATAACTATCCACTGTCCTTCCCCACAGCCACTCTGCAGTTGTCTCAGAAATGCCTGGGCTCAAAAGTAGAAACCAGAAACCTGGTGGGAGAGAGGTGGCAATGCAACTGGTGTGGATAGGGACACAGCCACCTTTTCCATGTTCCAGCCTGAAGACCTCCCCAGGCCATATGCCTTATTCACCAGTTCAGGCAAACAAAAGTTCATGGTCAGCCAGCTGCAAGCAGGCAGGTCAAGCCTATAAAATCTCTCTCTAGTATCTTTAAAGGTTATGCAAAATTGAACCTAAGAATAGATTCTCATTGCGTGGAGAAACCAAATAACAAAATGCCAGATGTCTTGTACACATCTTGTTTAAAACTCACACCTTCAGAGACCCCACACTAAACAACAAGCTGCAAGTATTCAGGAAAGTTATTCTACACATAGCTGGGGAAATAGCCTCAATTCAGAGAAGTCAGAAGAGTGAGTAAGTGGGGAAAACCAGTGTTTGGACCTTGCTTTTAAGGACACTTAAATGTGTTCTCACCTTGAGATTAATGGGACTTCTCAGAAAAATCAAATCCAGGCTTACAAGTTTCCCAGATTTTACACTGCTAGCTCTTTTTAGGAAAACTTTATATAAAATTTACAATTACAGGAATAGGTCCATTTAGCAGTTGTAGAAATTGTGGTAACAGCCAGGTGACGGCCAACAAGAAACAGCTCTCAGCAGAAGTTACTTGTTCCCCTGCGAGAGTGGGCAAGAAAGTGATTATGGAGTCAGAACAATCACTCCAACATAATGGCTGAAAGGAAACATCAAATAACATTTTCAGTAAGGTTGTGGGAAACTTGTGGGGAAAAAGAAACAAAAGACAGAAATAGATATTGAATGGCTTAAACCTCTCTTGAAGACCATGTGCTGAACAAAGTGGGCCTTTTCCTCATCCCCCCAGCACGCTGGAGCTCAAAAACCACTACAGACATTGGGTGTCATTGAAACAGATAGAAACTACCTAGAAAATCTAATTTCCTTCTCCTACAGGCTGGCGCAGCTGAAGGAGGAGGGCAGAAAGGCAGGTAGCAGAGCAATATGACACATGGGCACACTTGCCCAGTGCCATGGGCATGAGACCAATGTCTGGGGTCATCTTGTGCCCACAAAGACAGCAGGACCCTGTCCCAGCACAGCCCACACACCCCCAGCTGTCACTTCAATCTGCCACCTCCAACAGGTCAGTCAGCATGGAAACAAACTCCAGTTTTTCAGGTGATTTTAAAAGTAGTCAGGTACATTTCCCTTTAGGACATCAGACCCATGTGGTACAAGCCACTCCTGTCCATATCACTGCAGGTAGTGCATTAACGTGCACCAAGTCAGAAGTGGCACAGGAAGCCAGCCTGCATCTCAGCATCCAGCAGCACATGGTACCTGAGAAGCTGCCCTTGCTGAAATGACTTTGAGGCTCCACTTTGAGGCTCCAGATCACACAGAGTAACTGCTGATGTGACAGAGACAGTAGGTTGTGCAACAGGCACCACTTGCAAGTCCACATTATCTACCCATATGGGCTAGGGGGCCTGGCCCTAAAAGACCCTGAGCTTTCCCACTCCTCACACTTTCTCTATCCTTGCCTGCCCTTAAACACTCACTGGCCTGGGAGGGGATGGCATTTCTGCACACCCTGGGAAAGAACTTGCCAGCACTCATAGCCAGAACAACTGCTAAGGGACTTACCAAGAAACACTGCATTACTAACTTCACTGCAGAGCGAGAACAAAGCCTGTTGGCCATGTGCTTTGTGCATAACACCAGGCCCTTAGTCCTCTAGAACTAAGGGTAAAGCTCTGAAATGGCATCCAGACCCAGCTTAACTGCCCTGTGCCATCCTCCTCCTCCTCCTCACACTGCTGCTGACAGCAGGGACACAGGTCCACAGCAGTGTGTTTACAGCAGGTGGGCACACACGCATGCAAGTGTCAGACATGAGCCTCCTCACTAGCCTGTTTCCACTCCCAGTCCTGGAGGACAGGGTCTTGTAGAGTCACGAAGTCTGGCCATGGAAAAATCATGAAAACACAATAGCTGTAAGAGTCACCAATCTGCCCAGTGGAGTGATTATTTGGAGAATGAAAATGTTTTGGACATTCTAAAAATAAGTCACTCAGCCAACCTCGTTTCTCAGCCCCCGCCACTCCACAAAATCCCTCACAGCTCCCCAGCAGCAAGAGATCATGCTGGAGCATATGGACCTCCCCCTCCAGACTCTATACCTCCCGGTTGCCCCCAAAGGACACTGGTGCTCCCAGTATGTGTCCTCTTACTCCACCAAGGACTGGCATTCATCAGAGTTGTCAGAAGCACTGTGCACCTTCACCGTTTAGCAACAGATGTTTTCAATCTCCAATGTCAAACTTTGCAGTATTGCCATCCACAAAATCCCCTTTCCCTGCTCCCACAGATTCAAGGACTCAAAAATCATCAGTGTGAGGCCTTTGAATATCTATCAGACAGCCAGGTTCACTCTAATACCACAGTTT
Organism: Sclerurus mexicanus; assembly: GCA_013396755.1. Taxonomy (NCBI): domain Eukaryota; kingdom Metazoa; phylum Chordata; class Aves; order Passeriformes; family Furnariidae; genus Sclerurus; species Sclerurus mexicanus. The sequence goes on along the minus strand of VWZF01004427.1, from coordinate 1,300,922 downwards.
CCTCAAATATTTCTCTGAATTTCACTGTTCTGAAGTCAACAGGTACGAAAAGGTCATGAGCATGATTCCAGGGTTAAGACTAAATAAAATCCCAAACACCAAGAACAACTCCTCCTCCTCCTCCTCCTCTCTTATGAAACACTCTGCAAAGTGAACAGAAGATGAAATGTTCTCCATTCATTTTCTATTTTTAAACCCACTTGTTAATGTTTCTTGGCTTTTTAAAACATCATTTGACTAGAGCCCTATTAATTACTCAGTGGTCTCAGCAGTATGAATTTCTTCAGGATTTTTCCCCAAAGGAAACTCCCCTCACTTTTATCCTAGTTTGAAGCTTCTTCCTATTAACTTCCAGAGGAGCTTAGTTTCTGATGCTCCTTGTGCTTGTTTTTCCTGCCACAATTAATATCTCCTGTATGAGTTAATTTTAAAATATTCACATAAAACAGCTAGGAAATACAAAACCGGAAGACTTTCTGTAGATGATGTTTCCAGATCAAACCCTGTCTCACACTGAAAAGCCTTCTCACAGGTTTTATTAACTGTCATCCTGTAAAACCTCTAACAGTTTTCATCATGTTTTCAGAGTGCACTTTGGGCTACAAATCTGTCAGCCTTTGAAGACATGTCTGGTGGATCTTCACAAACAGCTTAGCTTGTTAATACTTAGCCACAAGCACTAATCTCTCCCTCTTTTATTGTGATGCAGCTTAGCACTCGACTGCTTTGCACAGTAAAGCTAATGGTGAAGACATAAACCAATTAATAGGATTCCAAGTCTGACATGATGATTATTCCTTATAGCTACCAAACATTCATGGTCTTGCTTCTCCAACAACCATTTCACACCAGAACAAGGAGGTTGCACCTCTTCTTCTCACTGTTCTTGCATTTCCCCTTTCTCCCCTCCAGATGTTTATAACTCCTGAATCACAGATAACTATTAAAACTGCTGTCGGTTTTCATCATTTTCTATGCATCGCCATTTCCCCCAGGCACAGAATCTACAAAATTGCAGACAGGTCTTCTACAAGATTGCCAGTGGTTCCTTCATAGGTATATTTTCTTTTTTCTTTGTCTCTTTTTTTAAATTTTTTTTAAAAAGGAAAAAAATCCTGGAACTTCAGCAAGACCTGTTCTAAGGCTGGGGCAGCACCTGAAGTCACAATCCTGCACAGGCATTTAGAAGCATAAATAAGACCTGATTCTCATTTTGGGATAACAGAAAGCTCCAGACACTCACTACTGAAAAAGAAGTGTAGTTTAAAAGGTCAGTTTGTAGGTTTTTTTAATAAACCTGAAAAGTACCTCTGGAGACCATACAACTCGACTCCTCATTCAGCATATGGCCAACTTGGATCATGTTGCTCAGGGCCTTGCCGAGCTCAGCTTTTAACATCTCCACAGGTGCAGACTTCACAGCATCTCTGGATAACTGTTCAAACGTCTGACCCACTCCCAGGTGAAAATGATTTTTCTAACACCCAGTTGGAATTTCCTTCCTTGCAGACTATCTCTTGTGCTATCACTGTGCATCTCAGAGGAATCTAGCTTGATTGCACCCTTTGAAGAGAAAGTCATAGATAACAATAAGATCTTCCCTTTCCTCTTCCTTCAGAAGACCAAACGAAACCCACCTCACCCTTTCCTTACATCTCATGTTCTACAATACCCAGACTTCACGGTGATCCTCGCTTGGTTTACCATTCTCCATTTATCTTCAACAATCACAGATTCAGATATATGGAAGCAAGTGAGTTTCTGGCCCTTCTCCTATTTCTTTCAGTGAACTTTTGACTCAAAATGTTTACAATGCAAAGTTAGTAATCTCTGTAAAAAGCATTCCCATGCACCCTTAGTGCATCATCACCCCACCAGGAAATTTTCATTACTGCATCATCACCACAGCCTCACTGTGTCCTACCTTCATTAAAGTTGTCATCAGCTGAGATGTGGGTCAAGGGAGACTGGGGTCGAGAGTCCCCACAGAGGGAATAGCTGTGTTCTGCCTGGATGAGGGGTGCTGGGGATGCTGGAGACAGTTCCACCTCCATTATTTCATTCTTCTCAGACAAGAAGGGATCATTCAAGAGCTGGCCTAGGACATCAGGTGAAAACTCATCCAGGAACTCTGTGAAGTGCTGCAGAGATAAAAAGGGGAGAAAAAGTTTAGCTCCTTGACTGTCTGTCATGCCAACAACAGGAGAGGATTGATCAGAACAATCCTGTATCTGCACTGGGCAACCGTGCCAGTCAGCAGCAGGATCTACCAGCCCTGTCTAACAACCTCCTCCTCCTCCAGTCACTCCTTCAAGCTGAAAAGCTACAGCTAGAACAAAAGTCCTCTCAGAGGCATACATTACAACAGAGGAGCCTGTCACTAACTTGCAACAAAAATGGAAAATGGAAGCATGGTACTCATGTCCTGAAGAGGCCTCCTCTCCCTGCCACACAAGGTACTCACTACAGTGCACCACCAAAAATTTCCCCCAAACAGAGCAAGAGATCCTGAAGGACATATCATCAGAACATTTTGTGTGTGGAATAGAACATAGTGGGTTAATGTTCACTGAAGCAGAGAATAAAAATGAAACAAATTCAGACACAGACTCCGACACCACATACGACTATTTTAGCTGTGCAGAACATTCAATGTGCTCTGGGAAAACAGGTCCCTGCACATCCGCAGCCAAGCAATTACAACATTTGCTAAAAAATGGGTTTTCTGACTGATGTATGTATCTATTTTAGAGGTTGACCTCCATCTAGGACTAGAGCCCATATCCAGCTTCTAGGCCCCAGAGCTAAAGCTCTTGACAGCCAGTACTAATTACCACTTTATCTATTACACTCAATTCATTACACCAGGAGCACATTTTATCAGTATGTAGTAGGATAACTTTGTATTTTGTTTCTTATTCAAAATAAGTGCAAACCAAATCTTGTAATCTACTTCCTTGAGACTCCAATGCAGTTCCCATTAACAGCCAAAAACTGTCTCTTCTTTGTTTCCAACATCAGAAAACTACATCTTGACAGATGAAGCTGCACTGCAACGAATCATTCCTGCTCATCTCATTTACATAAAGAATTCTATTTTTGTACAAAAATACTTGTACAATGAATAGTAATGAGACTTTGTGAACAATCAGGCATTATCTACCATCTCATACAGGAATCTTTGTCGACTGGGGCATGATGCTATAAAAGACTAAGTTTGTTTGATTTGCTCTGTTTTCACAAGCAGTATTGATCTTGGCTCTTCATCTTGGTCTCTCCTGCAGAAACAAACACTGAAATTCAAGATTTGGCTTCCTGTAGGCTAAATTAGGAATTAAACAAGTCAATATTGTATAAACCCACGAGGGAAGCAGTGTGCTCACACCTTCCTGCACTCATATTTCACAGTTCCAGCAGCACCTGTGGCCTTACAGCCTGATGCTGGAAAACCTGAGCACAGTCGGCTCTCACAGAGTTCCCTGGAAGTTCAAGCACCTCTTCCAAGATGCCTACAAATGCTAACTGTGCCTTTTCTCAAAATCAGTAAGTCTTCAGGCAATTCTGACTGACACTGAGTAAAAGAAAATATTTACTGAACTTAAAGCAATAAACAGAGGACCACAGTTGCTATGCTGGAATAGCAAGCTAGCTCAAGAAAAGCCTTTAAAATGGCAAAACAGATTTGTAGCCTCATAATTACTTACTGTAAATGATAACACTCATGATCATACTCTCAGAGTACTCACAGAGTACTCACATGAGGGTCATGACCACCTTAGAAAGCCTTGTTTATTTTAATTTTGATACCCAAGGACTCACTAGCACTTTAGATCCAGGTGCTTTCCAACAAGGATGGAAGTATAAACTACAATTCCCCACTATGCAAAGAGAAAACAAAAAGGATGCACAAGACTAGTGGAACACGCTGGTGCATCAATAAAGACACCAAATAGAACAGGGTAGGCAGCTATTAAAGTGGAAGCAAGGGACAGAAATACTTCCCAACCATGAAAGAAGTCAAGGATGACCCTGTAAAAAAGCAATGCCTTTCTTAGGGACAATGTTCTTCCCCACAGTCTACATACTTCTTTTCATTTGGGCTAATGGTAAGAGTCAATTACATTTGTTTACATATTTTCCTAAAGCTGGAACATTTCCTTCTTTCTAATTCTTGTATGCATTATTCCAACTGATGACTAGCAGATGCTGAAATATGGCTGCTACAATACCAGTATCCTGGATTCTACATGCAGATACTTTACCACCAGCATCATCCAATTTCAGGATGCCATCCTTGGAAATATCATGCCAATGTGCTTAGTCTGACACTATTTAGATGTTATAATTTAACAGACTCAACTGACAGGACAACATGACCACAGGCTATTCAGCTTTTTTTGGCAAATTCACAAATAAAGATTTTTATTAGCCTTCTGTTTATTATTGTTTTGATATGGAAAAAGTTTTATCAAATGTCATTTTACTTCTTCCATATGACTGAATTCAGGTCCATCAGATTTTTTTTTTTTTCCTTTCTGAATGGGGAATTTTCCTAAAACCGCTTCAGGAAAAGCAAAAGAGGAAACAAACATTTAACTTCAGAAAACCAGAGAGAAAGAGGACCTTGGGGTGAGAAAGGATGTTCAACAAGTTCATCAGTATTTCTGCTTTCTCCTTTACACGTGCAGCTATAAAGCAGCAAGCTGTGAGGAAGCACAGAATTCGCCTTTACAACAGAACTGTCTGACAGCAAAAAAATGGTTTATTCGTTATCATTCTGAAACTTATTGTTAATTGTCTGTGATGTTACTTTGAATAGTGATTAACAGATAAACCTAAAACAATTGCCACAGGTCAGACCGTACAACTACGAAACTCAGCGAACAGACAATTTTAGGGATCTGGACTTCTCAGTGATTACAAAACACACCATCACTTGATTTACAAGAATCTTTCATATGTTTAGATTTCTCTACTACAGTGAATGCTTACAGCTAGGTTGCCTTTTTTTTCTTAATAAAACAATTGTCTCATTGGAAGTGGCTCCATTTGCTTTGAGAATTCAAAAAGAGAAGGTATCTGAGCAGCAGCTAAAGCAGAAACCATCTGGGGCAGTTAAGACCTCCAGCTCCTCAAAACTTCCACCTACATCTAAGCTGCTCCTTCTGTCTTTTCAAAGTACATTTTCCCATTGCCAACCCTCCTCCTCCTCCTCCTCCCCTCTCTGCTTCCAGATGCACCTCAGTGGTCATCAGCCATTTCCATAGCTGGAAAGCCTTGGAATAACCCTCAGTTTTGATACAGCAGCAACCACCCCTGCACTCAGGAACAGAGAAGGGCAATTAAGGGAGGAAACAGACTTTTACACTTAGAACTTACATATATATGTATATATATGTTTGCAAAAGAAAGAAGCTGTGCTTTGGCTGTGCTTTCAGCTTGGCATCTTTCACCTAGAGTTCACCTTTAAACCAAACCAAAACAAACAAACAGAGAAAAGAGCATTTGCACTGAGAATCTGCCTTTTTTTCTTCTTTGCTTTTTTTGTTAATACTTCTGTAGATAGCTCCACTGCCCGTTTCCTGCTATCCTCACATCCCACTGGCAGCCCCAGCACTAATTGTAGACATGTGTTGGTACAAGGAGTCTGTTTAAATTACTAAACTATTTTCTCCACATAGCAGAGAGATGTGTTCAGCTGGGATTTTAACCTCCGTAAAAAGTCAGGGATTTAGGACAGATGTAACCTTATCTTTCCCATCCCCTAGAACACAGAAAAGGCAAACAAAACAGCAGCGCTTCGTTTACTGACAGAAAGTTGCAGCCTCTTGGAGTTTCACCACCCACCTGGCTGGACATTTGTCCATGCCTATAACCCGGGTGCTTTGGGGGAACACAAAGCACCTAGAGACACCATGCACAGTGAGCAAAGAGAGAAGAGTTCTTACATCCGGGGTAACGGGGCATCCGGGGCACAGCGGATTTTGGGCAGCTCTTCAAAAGTAGTATTTTGGCTGCAGACCAGCTGGGCCAAGGGCTGCAGCTCTCCACAGCATCTGCGTGTTCCTGCCAGACAAACGCCCTTCTCTCCAACTGCCTAAGGGATGAGGGAGTTTTTATTTTCTTGTCTGATCAAATGAAGACCTCTGAAGTAAAACAGACTCAGGTTTTGCTCGGTGCGGGGCAGCGCTGGCTTCTCCACCAAGTGACCTGAAGCCAGACGAGAGCAGCGCTAGTCCCAGTTGTCTGAAGATGTTATCATGACTAAAAATGAAATAGTTGTCTTCAGACAATTGACTTTCTAAGAAGTCACTAAAAAAGGAATGAAGAGAAGTCAAGAGCCCCAAATGACCCTTCATAATTAAATTTAAATTACTAAGCAAGTGACAGGCGTTGCTGAGCCTGGAAAGCGCAGTTAGCTGCAAGTCCCACACACCGACTGTAGCAGCACAATTCACCCTCTCCAGAAAAGCCACCCCAACACACCAGGTTTATAACCACCCAGTAATTCAAGATATTATCCTGCTGGGAGTTAGTGGCCCCCTCCTGGCTCACCCTTTGGTCTCCCCATCCTGGAAAGACCTCCACAAGTGAAACTCTTTGGGAGGAGCATCCCTGTGGGATAAAAACAAAGCCTACCATGCACCTGTGGGTACAAAACAGCCTGAGATTCCTCTCTTGTAAGGCTTGAGCAGCAATAATGGGGGGTGGGCGAAAAAGGGCTGCACCCTCGCTTCTGTATCAAAGGAATCAAGAGTCCATGTAATGTACACAAGGCAGTGCTCCCAGAGAAGAGGAGGAAAGAGGGGAGAAAGGGAAGACTACAAACCAGCCCATCTGTGGGGGAAGCAAACATGCACCACAGACATGAATCTCCCCCTTCCTTTCGCCCCCAATTTAAGATAGCAGGGTGAAAATGGAATAATTTCTTCAGCAGCTCTTTTGTTGTTTACCTAAACAAAAGTGCACTGGAGATACAATATGTCACAAAAGACAGCAGCATTTCTAGTTTAAACATCAAACAGCTTGAAAAGTGTGGCTAAATGGAGATACCATCTCCTCTTCAAGGAACCAACATTTCACAGACATCTGACAAACAGAGGGAACTTCAGATTTGTAGGCATTTATCTACAGTGCAAAAATCAAAACTGAGATTCAGAGAAATAATTACTCAATATTTTACTTTACTGTAAATTCCTTACTGTCTAGTCAGTAACTATAATGAAATTACCTCATTTGTGGGAGTAGAGGAAGAGTAACATAAAATTGGTATTTGAAAACAGTAAAGAGATCCACCATAACAGCAGACATGATTGTTCAGAGTCTCACACCAGCATTTATTCATTTTAAACAGTAAAAGTGAATAACATACAGGTTGTGTCATCAGCAAAACAAATGCCAGGAAATTCAGAGCTAATAGATTTACGTCGTAATTAAATCTGCACATCTTCCCAACTTGCTCAAGTTACACAGTTGGAAATGCTGAAGTTTATGCTGAACAAATCTTATAATCCATCCCATTATGTACACATGCATGCACACACTTCATTGCAAACATTCAAGTGTTTCCACCCCACAAGCAGCAAAGAGATGTATTTATTCTTAACTAGTCAGGGGGACTTTTCAAGTACCATTATTAATCCTTTGCCTTTTGGTGTTCCAAAACATTCTTTCATTTTCCTTAACACCCCATCTCCCAAAAAAAGATATATTTTGGATTTAAAAAAATAGTTAAAACTCAAATTAAATTCTCTAATAGCTAGGACTAAATATGGGTTGAATGAAAAAAAAAAAAAGAATTAAAAAAGCAGCCCTTGTGCAGCTGAGGCAAGGGTGAGAAACAACCCCTAAGATCAGTGTCTTTTAAGTCCACTGTCTGCAAGCAGAGAAGAGGATACTATTGCTCATTCCTAGCCCAGGCCTCTTGGGAGTCATGCAAAATAGGAAAATCCCTCTCACATTCCCCTGCCCTTCCCCCAGTGCATAGTTCTTGGATCCAGTCTAACTTTTCAATAGGCTGAGCACATGTTTTGCTATTTCCCACCCTCTCCCCAAAAAAGCCAAAGCCAGGAAGGAGTGAGTCACTGGGGCCAGAGCACCAGAGCAGTGAGTCACTGAGCTGGAAGATCTTCAACAAGGCTCCCCCCATCTGGGTCCCTGATGAGACCTCAAAGTACATTATTAACTCTGTTGCAAGTAAGCATCTGGATTACACTCTCAGGCGGGACGTAGTCATTCTTTTGTCTCAACTCTTCTCTCCCCACCACTTGCTTTTTTGCCTCTTACACCAAGCTCACTGGTCTGCACTTCACTGGTCTCCTAAAGCAGCTCTCAGGCTGCCAGCTTGAGCAGCAGAACCACAGAAACTTGAACTCCATCACTTGTCCCCATGCCCTCCTCCTTACCTGGTGAGCAGCAGGGTCACAGTTCTTTACCGCCAGTGATTGCAAAGGCTGCAAGACAGGCCTGACTGACCAGTCTGCATTTCAGGAGCCTCCAAACCACCAAGAGCAGGGGCAAGCCCCTCTCTCTTCCCTTCAGCTGCCATGGCTCACAACAGACAGGGAGAGTAGCTCAGCTTCCAAAACTTGGTCACTGGGGTCTCCAATGGTTTTTGACACCCACACAAGAGACTTAAAGAGACCAGTTATGTATTTAAAAACTATATAGCAAAGAAAAAGAAGTATGTTTGGATTTTACTTTTTCTTTTGCCCCAGCTATGCTCCAGGTATGCAATGCCAGTCATAAATATTTGTTGTGCGATAGTATTAATTTTCTGGGTTACATCCCAGGTACGCCTACAGGCTCCATGGAAGGAACTTGCATTTACATCAAGTTTTACATCAAACTAGTGTCTTCTGTGTAGCTACACAGAGTTCAGCCAAGAAATAAACAGTGAAAGAAAGTTTTCAGATGCTGAAATCTTTGTGTACAAATTTTACAATTCAACAGTGGGCATTTATGCTCATTTCCTGCCCAAGAGCTCGGCAGCAGGAATAACATTTTGTTGTTGCACAGCTGGTTTAACTTACTGCCACTTTTGAAAGAAAATAGTTACTTCAGTTCCTTCTTGACTGCAGAATCATCTTAGTGTTATAGCAGCATTTTACAACATTTGGGCACGCTGCACTTGGCTTCATTTATCATCTTCCTTCACCATGAAAACACATGGGGACAAAAGCAAAGAAAATTCATCTCAGTCCTCATGTAACAGCATCCGTTGTTGACAGGTAAAGAAAAGCCCTTTGTAAAGGGCACGGCCAGCACAATTCCTGTATTTTAAGCAGAATCCACTAGTCTTGCATGCATTTTAGAGATCATAGAATATCTCAAGTTGGAAGGGACCCATAAAGATCAAGTCCAGTTCCCAGATTATTTTACAGTTGTAACAGGAAGGAGGAGAGGATAACCAGGCAGAAAACTCAGAAGTCACAGGCACTGTGCAGCTGTCCTACATGGAAACAAAACCCTCTCCCCAGGGATGACTAGCACCATACAATTCAGGGCCGGTAACTTAAAACAAAGATGCTGTAACCTGCTCATCTGCTCACCCTGAAAGGTCTCATCGCAGCTCCCACATGTTCAGCAATACTTGCAGCTCCCACCTTCTGCCCACAGTCACAACCTCCCAGAAATACAACCATCCCAGTGGCCATGCTGTGCCAGGATGACATTAGGAGACCTCAGAAAAATCATGATTTCACATTTAGGTTCCCATTAGTGCAGGGCGCCTCCTGCAGAACACAGATGTTTTCCATCTAGGCTGTTTCATGTTTAAAGTGTTCGCAACAGCCCCCTCCCTGAGGACCGAATTAGTATCTTTCAAAGGAGGATCTTTTATTAGTTTGATTGGTGTAGGTAGGAAACAACTTCTGCTCCATCAGCAGTGCACACTCTGGCTTGGCAGTCCTAACTGACAGGACACTTGACATTTAAAATAAAAATACTTATTTTCTGCTTTAATAATATTTCTTCATTGCTGGTTGCAAAGTCTAAATGGCAGGGTTCCAGTTTCCAGAAGCCATGGTTCTTTCTTTTTCCTAACACTGGCTGCAAACCTACACACCACCCTTCAAAATTCTGCTCTTTAATTTAAGCTGTCTGGTTATTATAAAATAAGTAAGGCTTTATGATCAGTATTGGCAGCTTAAAGTGAGACTGGACTTTTTATTTCACAAAAGAGTTAGTAGGTTTTGTTTTGCAGACTCATTGTACCGTGAGGAGGGTTTTATTGGGTTGGTTGGTTGATTGTTTCTAAGAATAGAATCATGGAAGCTGAGGCTTGAAAAGAAAGGACACAAATTTAAACTCCTAAATGTTTATTTCAGCACTCTTAAGTTCTGAAAAATCAGACTATCTCATCAAGTGCTTAAATGCAGACACCCTGAGTTGACTATGGAAAATATGAATAAGCTTTTATAAAAACAGCCCAAAGTTCATAGACATAATAGTTGAAATTGCAGATGTGTGTCAAATTTTAAAAAGAAAAAACATGCCACACACATATAACCCTTTCCTGAACTCAAGAAACAGGTGCTTGAGCACAGTGGAAGGAGAAAAAAAAAAAATGGAGCGGTTCTGCAAAACAAATTTGAAGAACTCCACAGGTCATATCACACTACCCAGGAGATAAAATTGCCTGCCTGATTCAGAGCTCAAGGATCAGCAGTCTTTGGCTAGCAATGACCTTAGCTGCCGTGGGGTTTAGACCCTGCCCAGTAGAAACTGCTGCCCCCTCTATCACACAGATATCTACTATCAGGGCAGAAGGAGAAACAACACTGGCAGGACTTTGTGTTCAGTGCTGCTGTTGCTGAGTGTTTAAGTACCATGCACTACAAATCGGTTAGGTGTCAAATCGTGTTCCAGCCTGTGATCCGGCCAGACAGGGAAACAAACAACTACATTAAAGAATACCTTCCAGTAAACAAGTCCTATACCTTGCTTTCAGTAGAAACATCCTGGGTTTCGATCTGACATATCTCTCATCCTTCCCATACACTTGCACTAAGCCCAAACACCGTGGATGCATACAGAGCTGGTACTTTGTCAGCAGCAGGTATAATCAAAGACTTCCCATCCCTGACTGTCAAAACGTTCCCAGTTTGCAACTTTGCAGCGTGTTTCATGTCAAACCTACTACTGCCCTAGGAAGCAAAGGAAGAGCACAACAATGGTACTTGATAACAATGCCGGGGAAGAACATCCCTACCTTGTATCTGAAAGAAAACGTGGCTTTTGAAGCCATGACACTGGAACTGCTTTGGATGAGCCAGCCCTACCAAACCCATCCCACAGCAAAAAGCCTTGCATTTTGAAGCCACCCCCAGTTATACCTCAGTACCATGAGACGGATACTTCAAGACACCCACATTGCACTTGTACTCTGCAGGAATTCACACAGGAACCCACAGAAACGGTTTTGGCACCTCATTTTGTATGGCCCAGTACTTCCATCAGCACTGCTACTCTGGCAACCTCCCTCTGAGGCAAGATGCGCTTCATTTTATGTCACCACAAGAGTGGGAGTGGGTCACTGGGTTTTTACTCTGTCAAAGGCATGCCAGTTTGTTTTGAAGCTCTACTGAAAGCTGTAGAAAGGAAACAGAGAGACAGGATATGAACAAGATCAAATAAATATATACTCAAAAGCATGTGTAGCATTTGTCTAGACAAATTATTTTAAGATAGCCCATATTTGAGAGCTGATATTCCAATTTCCTATCACAAGTCTTTTATCACAGTGCCAGGAAACATTACTTCAGTTAACTTTATAAAAAATAAATAAATTAAAAAGAAGTGGTACTGGACTAAGGTTCAGGACCCAAAATAGCAGTAGATGGAAATATCTGTATCCTAAGACCAGGTCTTAAACAAAAACAAACTTGTGCGCTTATTTCTCCTCTCTACTTCTTTCCAGAGATGCAGTGACCGGTGGAACAGCTTATTTAGCAACATGTGTGCCGGCTCTTTCCCCTCACGAGTCCTGGTAATACAGGAGAGACTCTCAAACCAGCGCTGCCTTCATCTGCCTGAACTGACATTTCAGCTTCTTTCGCTAGCCCTCCTCCACTCAAAGCGCCCCTCTCCTTGACCTGCACCTCCCCTCTGTACCTTCCATTTCTAGACCTTTGCTCCCTAGCAGGTGAAAGAGAGGCCAAGCTACTCGCAGGATGCAAAGAAGTTGAGCAGAATCGGGAACGAAGCTGCGAACTCCAGTTGAAGACCCTGGAGGAGCAGAGCCAGAAAAGCAAGGGTGCAGAGGGAAAGCAACAGGAGGAGGCAAAGTCACAGCGCCTGGAAAGGGATAAAATAAATCTACGAGAGATAAGCAGCATATTGTTGTGCAAGAACTTCCTCCATCCCCAGCTGTGTATTTTTGCCAAGTGTCACTGACTTTTGTGCCTTGCCATTTTAAAACTGCCTATCTTGAAGCGGTCACTGTGGTGACTGCTATGGATTTACTCTCCTTTGCTCCTCCCCACCTGAGGGGCAGGCTGAAGGAGGACAGGAGACCCAGCAGGGGCTGGCACAGTGTCCCCAGTCAGTGAGACAGAGGCACACGGCTGCTGGAGAGGTGCCAGCACAGTGTCAGGCAGCACAGCCCTACCCGTCTTCTGTGACAAACACTTCCTCCAGCCCAGTCTCTGCAGTCCTGGAGAGACGGTCAAGCTCTTCAAGTTCCCCCCCCTAGATCAAGAGAACCTGAGAGAACATCTTTAACCAAGAAAGCACCAATGTTGACTGTAAATCATCTATGAACACGTCTAAAACAAAAACAAACAAACAAAAAAAAACAAAACAACAACAAAAAAAACAAAACAAAACCAAAAAAACCACACTGCCATGTCACCATGGAAGGTGAAGAGAAAGCCACACAGGGAAAACAACCCTGCTTACCATGGAAACATAAGTATTTCATACTTGGGCTACTGGAAGAGAGGAAAAATTACTGAGAATCAGAATCTAGAAAACAAGAAAGAGTTAACAGAAAATACAATTCAGAGGGAAAAGGATTGTTTCTGAGTTTGTCAGGATCCAAGAGACTGTTAATTATAGATCAGGTCATTGCTTGACTGCAGTTATTGGGGGGAGAAGAAGGAAGATCAAAATGTTTAATTGAATATTCCTGGGAGGGGGCGGTTCTGAATTACTGCTTTTTATATAAGAACAGATGATACAGCCATCCCACAGGATGGTAATGAAATTACTTTTATCCCAACAATAACGGAAGAGAATATAAAAACAGCTACCCAAAGCTGGCCAATTTAATTAGTAGAACTAGAAAACTTCCATCTGAAAAGCCTGAACAGAGCTTCTAAGGAGCTCTTGGAACTATTTTCAGTATTAGACAATACTGATGGACTGTAAAAAATAATATGAAAATACTTAAGTGTAAACAAAGCAACCAAAGTAACAGCAAATTAACCAAGTACTGTTCATTTCTGATAAAGGGAAGAGATGGAGAAGAGGGTAGTTAAGAGTCCATGAACAAAAGGGAGAGAAATCTAATTTACACTTATAATTTCACAATAACTGATAATCTAGCTTCTCTAATTTTATTTCTTTCTGTAGTAATACTACAAGCCTAACACCTCTTTTATTGTGAGGCAACTGACTTGGTGCTACACAAAACGAAGCTGGAGTGAGACAAAGCCAACAGGCCACATTCAGCGTGACAAATAAATAAGAAACCTCCATATTCAGCGTGACAAATAAATAAGAAACCTCCGTATGTGAAACACAAATAAGCTGATTGTGCCACATGTTTTCAGTGGGTTCCCACAGGGATCAGTTCTTGGCCCCAGACACTGATGACCTGAGAGGACACTGAAAGGTTGCAGATAATGCAGCATCAGCAGGGGCAGCAAGTAATAAAAAGGTTAGGTCACAAAACCAAAATACAGAGTACTTTGTAAGCAGCCATAAATGAGTGACATATCTTAAATAATAATAGGGCCAGCACTGGGTTCACATACCCAAAGAACAGCAGGGAGGTACTGCAGAAAGTTTGCCTTTTTATGTATTTAGGATTCTTTTTTGTTTGTACTTGCTTCTTAAATCAGGCCTCATATTTAAAAGTCACCCTGTAAAGCTCAACCCCCAGTTACACCTTTGCACTACAGCCCCATGCCAACTACACAACGTGTGTTCCCTGCAATGACTTTAAGGACTTAGGAAGAGAGAAGGGTGTGAACAACACATTACTCTGTGCCCATAGTGGCTGTGGCTGCTACTGGCCAAAGCCAGGCTCCAGTTCTATACCAGCAAATTTCAAAAAAACATTGAACAACTGCAGAAAGCTCAGAGAATCATAAAAACCATTGTGGAGACGAAAATCCCACCTCAAAATAAAAGCAAATAAGAAAGGAAGAAACCAATGCATTCAGCTTATCAAAGGGGAAACAAATGCTGAACATGGACATGCTTTAAGTATTGAAACAGAGAATAAGGTTCCAGAGAACGGCTCTACTAGCTTGCAGCTAAATTTACAAGCTTAAGCCAGATCCATTCATTACAGGTATAAAGGACTGCAATATTAAAAAAAAGGAAGAACAATCAATCACTAAGAAACAGTGAGAATTCTTTGACCTGAGCCATTCTTAATTGAAGGCTAGAGGCTGCCCTACAAAGATATGCTGGAATTCAAACAGGAAACAATCTGGGGAAGTTTTATAGCCCTTGATTTACATAAGGTTAAAATAATTCATCATAATTGTTTCCTTTGGCCTTCTTGCAGCAAAACAAGGTTGTTTACTAGAGTGGCAGCATGTTCCAGAGAATCTGATACAAACTCAGAGCTGGGAAACCTGCTGATGTGGCTTTGCATTCCTGTATTCCAGATAACTTGATACCCTTATCAGGAAAGCAGCTGGGGAACACAGTTCAAGAACTCAGGTTTAAGACCAAAGGTTGTTCAGGTTAGACACAATCCACCCGCTCACAAGCATGCTTCAAATACAGCGCTTGGTAAACTTCAAGTGGCCAGCACATCCCACAGCACTAGCCTACTGAAAGCCTTCTCCCTTTGTTTATTTTTAAGGCTGGGTTCTCCAGCTCTGCAGCATGAGTGAGTCAGTTTTCCTCCCCATTCTGGAGGGCTTGTGAGGGCTGGGGACATCTCAGCATCAGCTGGGAGAGGAAGCCCCTACCACTTGCCATCACTCCAAGAGCTGCACCTCAACAGAGAGCTGGGAGAGGGTCCCAGAGGAAAGATCTGGCAAGCTTGCAGAGGACTTCAGGGTTTCTTTATCAAAGAGACCGAAAACACAAACACCCAGCAACATCCATGCATGCAGACTATTCCCTATCCTTTTGAAACTGATTTGTTTCTCAGGATCCGAGGGGCAGCTGTAGTACTGCCAAACCACAAGCAAATGCCTGTGACAAACTGCAGGGGCTCACAACCACAGAGCATTGTGATCATTTTCAGAGTCCACATTTAATTTCCACATCCAATAGATGGCTGATTTTAGTGGTGATGGGAGATTCCCCATGAGCCCAGGCAAGAGGAATGATGGGGCACCTGAAGAAATTAAAAGGGAGCTTCTACATAAAGGGATTGACTTCAAAAGAAGTCACCTAGCAGTTGCTCATTTCCAAGTCTCTTTTAAGCCTCCTAGTTAGCAAAGCTGCACGTGTCTGAGCATCTTCTTTATGGTCTATCATCCTTTCCAAGTGCCAAGTTTGCTGCAGCAGAAGGCTGTCCATAAAAATCAGAGGCAAGGAACATTATTCTTGCTCTCAACCTGAGAAAGAGGACAAACACAAGTATGTAATACGCAACCCCATTCAAGCAGGTGGAGAGAACAAGGTGACACACTCTTACTTTTCTATTGAAAAAGATTTGGTTTTTTTTTAGCTTTTTAAAGGGAAATCAAACAGCTGACAGAAAGGAAGAAAGGGGAACATTTAAGGAAAGGAGGAGTTTCATCCAGTTTTAAAGATTAATTACAAGATTAATCCCACCAGGCAACATGAGTTTCTGGCACTGAAGCAGAAGGATGCTCTAGCCAGTGCCTCCAGCCAACACACATGCATGCAGCCTTGCGCAGCATTTCCCGGTCCACATCCCTCAAATGCTAATGCAGAAACAAAGCCACTTTCACTTGCAGCACTGAAATTTAATTAATTGGATATACTGAGCGAGTGAGTGCGCTGTGCAGCACGGAAGACGACTCTCCCGAGACTGCCAAAAGAGCCTGCCAGCATCCTGGGGATAGAGACGGCAGAGGGAAGTATCAGACATTGCATAAGCAAAGGCACACGTAATCGCTCGTTCCCGCTATCCCGGCCAACAGCCAACGCTAACTCAGACCCCTGAGAGCCGCAGCCAAGACCTACTCGAGCTATTCAGAGGCAGCTGGGTGCCTGGAACAGGCAGAGAAGGGAGGGAGGCCCAGCTGGGGGTGTGCATGGGGAAGGACATGGGACCTCCCCATGGGGGCCTGTCCCAGCACCCAGCCAGCAAGACTCCAGGGGCCCCTGGCCCCTACTTGTGTAATCATTACTCCACAGCTTAAAAGAAGAGGGGGAAAAAACTGTTTTTTCCAGACTTTACCAACACAATTTCCTTTTTCTAAGGAAAGAAATATGGCCTTTTGGTTAGAGGGCTGGGCAGGAGTGAACACCATGTGCTGTCCCACACTGCCTGAGCCGGCCTGTCCCCTGACACAAAGGCAGCCTGCCCTTTGCCTCTTTGTTCCACAAGCCTAAGGGCAGTAATGAAGTGATACTCTCTGGTCACGAGGGATCTCAAGGGTAGTGGTGCAGAAGATTGCGTCACATTCAATGCCGAAATAATCAGGATCATAAAAAAGCCAAAGACAGTTGAGACATAGATGAAGCCCTTTGTTGCAGGGCACAGCACTGGACACTGCACCAAGGCCAGGAGGGAGGGACCCATATAAGCAATTGGAATTTTTTAGGTTGGAAAATACCTTTAAGCTCATCGAGTCCAACCCAGCAGTGCCAAGTCCACCACTAAACCTTGTCTTTAAGTGCCACATCTATGCATCTTTAAAATACCCCCAGGGATGGTGACTCAACCCCTTCCCTGCACAGCCTGTTCCAGAGCTTGGCAATCCTGCTGGTGAAGAAAATTTTCCTCCCCTGGGGCAACTTGAGGCCATTTCCTCTTGTCCTATAACCTGTCACTTGGGAAAAAAGACCCACCGCCATATCACTGTGACCTCCTTTCATGTAGTTGTAGAGAGCAAGAAGGTCTCCCCCGAGTCTGCTTTTCTCCAAGCTAAACAACCACAGCTTCAGCAGCTGCTCCACATAAGATTTGTGCTACAGATCCTTCACCAGCTTCATTGTCTTTCTCTAGACTCAGTCCAGCACCTCAATGTCTCTCCTGTAGTGAGGGGCCCACAACTGAAGACAGGATTGTGGGTGCAGCCTTACCAATGCCGAGTACAGTACTTCAGACTCTGAGGCCTGCTCAGAGGTAAAGAGCAAGCTCAGGAAGCTCAGAAATCACAATTTGCATTCAAATTTCTTCCGTGCAGCCTGTAAGCCATCCATGGTGCGTGGCCATGGGAGACCCCTGCTGCCCAGCCCCAACCCAGCACAGCCCCCCGCATCGCACAGGTCAAGCAGAGAGTACCTGAAGGGAGAACAACTCTCTCGGAGCTATAGGAGTCTGTTTGGCTCTAGGAAAAAACAGGTATGGAGCCAGAAAAATAATCAGGGGAACCCTGTACTGCTTATCGGCAATGCCTAACTCCGGAGGCAGTCAGGACTATATATACACAGAGATATGTATGTGTGTGTGCACGCTTGTGTGTCTGTGTGTGTTAAATATAGATCATTTTTCTAACACGGCATCGCTGGCTGTGGAACATTTCGGATGAGCATCTGCTACAGACCATCTGGACTGGGAGGGAGGGAGACCAAAACGCTATGGGACTCTTGAGGAATTTGAAACTTGCAGCGGATTTTACACAGAAAACTGTTGCGTAAGGTACACTGACAATTGTGTGGTATCAGGAAGGTTCTTCAGTTAAAAGAAGGAAAAAAAAGAAAGAGAAGTGATCCTGAAACTGCTGTTTCTTTAGGGGGTTGAAGCTGGCTACAGACAACAGTACTGACTTCATGCCACTTAAATTCAGGATCATTAAATGAAACTAAATCAAGTTCTCAGGACATGCATCAGTGTGCCAGAAGATCAAGTGCTGAAAGGATGTTGCCTCAATGAACTGAAAGTGGTACCTGATGTTCAGTTGGTTAGCATGGAGTATCTTATGCTTCCATCAAAAACCAGAAGTTCATAAAAGCCACAGCAAGTTTTTATTCATTAAATTAACATACAAGAACAAATGGTTCTTGTGTAAAGCACTCTGACATCCTTCTGACCAAGATACCTTCATATTTATAATGTGTATGTGTAGATAGAATCTCAACCACTTCCCTGGGCAGACTGTTCCAATACTTCACAACCCTTTCCATGAAAAATTTTTTCCTATCATCTAATCTAAACCTACCCTGGTGCAACTTCAGGCCATTTCCTATTGCTACAATCCCCCCACCTCACTAGAACCTCCTTTCAAGTAGTTGTAAAGTGTACTAAGGTTTCCCTTGAGTGTACTTTTGTCCAGGCTAAACAACGTCAGCAACCTCGGCCAATCCTCAGAAGATTCATACTCCAGACTGTCCACAGAATCACAGAATATGCTGAGTTGAAGGGGACCCACAAGGATCATCAAGTCCAACCCTTAGCCCTGCACAGGAACATCCTCAAGAATCACACTCTGTGCCTGAGAGTATCATCCAAATGCTTCTTGAACTCTGTCAGGCTTGGTGCTGTGACCACTTCCCTGGGGAGCCTGTTCAGTGCCCAACCACCCTCTGGGGAAAGAACCTTTTTCCAATATCCAACCTAAACCTCCCTTGCCACAGCTTCAGGCCTTCAGCAGCTTCTCTTCTCTAAAGACTACAGAAAAGTTCTACAAACAAGAACATTTTATAAATTGAGGCTCACAAGGACCATGTCTTATGTAGAAACAATACAAAGACTCAGATGCACCAAAACTAAAAACATCAGGTTTTCAGAATTGCTGAACACAATCCCCTCTGTTCCTCTATTATTTAATTATTATTTTTTTTTCTGGTTGCAAGAGCTGCAAAGTCTAACACAGAAAACTAAAGAACGTGAAGTAAGTTCAAGTTTGCAGAGTCTGCAAACTTCCCCAGAGACGTGCTGGGTGTGCAAAAAACAACAAGGGATTTAAAATCACTGCTCTGTTCTCCCACCAAGTTGTGGTTCCATATGGCTTTGGAAGATCTGGTCTTCAGCATGTTGAAATGAGCATGATTGGTTCTCATAATGCCAAATGAGAACTCAGTATGTCCGGGATTTCCACAAGTTGAATTGTAGCTGTTCTGGAATGGTTGCAAGTTGCTACCATGTGCACGTTGGGAACTCGGGCACTGGACAATAGACAAAAAGTAGTTCTTTGGCAAAGAGCAGCTGTCTCTCTTTTCCCCACTAACAGTCATCTGTATTTTTCCAATAATGCAATAAAAATGCTTAATAACACTTCAAAAGGTGCAGTAGGGTATAATTTTGTAAAAGGAACCCACTAGACCATTTTTACCGAAAGACCTAATAATTTTGTTCCCAGAAAGGATCCAGTTACACAAGCCTCCAGTCTGAGCTTTATAGAGAGAGTCAGGCATGCTCAAAAAAGCCTGCAAACAGATGGAGATAATAGAAATTTAAATGGACCATCCAGCTCTTAGTATAACTACCATATGTGGTATTTTATCAGTTGCCAGGTGAGTGGGATGGGGGGAAGGAATAGAAGAGATCATCAATCTCCCCATCCTGCCTACAATGCTTCAATCTCCAGTGCATGTAGCAGCAGTTAGAACCATTCCACCTTTGGACAGGATTTGTTAAACCAGTGAGGAAAGGCCAGGACAGAACATCGAAATAGATTTAAACCAGATGCCCACGCTAATAGCAATTCAAACTGCCTATTCCCCATCTAAAATGAAAATATTAAAAGCAGTGACAATATGATATACTTCTAAAGGTTTAGTGCTCTAGCCTTTTGTATTTAAGCAGGTGATTCGTCTGATCCTGATGCAAACGCATTCTTGATAGTTCAAGCAGTAAATGGGATACACGCTGAGAAACAGCCTTCTTTTAATGTGCAGAAATTTGTATTCCTAATTTTTTTTTGTTTGTAAGATAAAGGCCATACATGAAAAGCTGTAACTGCAGGAATAAAAGCTTGATAGGACTTTTCATACCACATCACGGTATTGTGAGGCAATGTATTGTATTATCAGACTCTACACCTCTAAGAGAGGCAACCAGAACAATAAGGCAGACCCAGCCAAGGGGTGTGAAATCTTTCGCTGTTAGGGGATGCCCATGCTCATATTCAGGTCTTCTGCTGGTGCACTCTGAAGTTAGTGTTTTGCTTAGGGAAAAACCCCAGCATCTAAAGAGGACTAGAGGGTCCAGAGAGGGTCCCTACCAGGACTTAAAAGAACCACAGAACAGACCTGCTAAAACCTTCAGTGATGAGACAGGCATAAAAGAGACACAAAGACATAACTGGGGAGCAGAAGAAGAATGTACACAGCTCCTTATCCTGTGTTTCAACACTCAAATTCCCATGGTAATGACTCTTTTCATCCTGAAAACGAGCACACTTGTGTAACCCGTGTAGGAACATCACAGGCAAGCCTCCCCTATCAATATACCCAAGCTTCGTCCTTGGCAAGATAACCTATAGCAGCAAAAGGTCATGCAGTCATTCACCTTGTTCAGCCTCTGCCAATGGTGGCACATGAGCTCACTGCCTGTGACAGGAAGAGCCCTGGGGATGCTGGGAAAGAGACAATATTTCACCAAGAGCCACCCAGACCACCCCAGGTACTTTTTGTGTAAGACACCTATCCAGCCCTGGGATACCTGAACCCTTTAGTCACTGCCCAAAAACTCAAACAAACAAGTTCCAGAAAAAAACCCAGAAAAACAGCCCTGGTTTAAGACATGCTACGGCCCCATGCAGGACTATCATTCTCTCTTGATGCAGCAGCAGGCCTTCACCCCAGCCATTTCTGTTCTCAGGAAGGGTACAAGGTGCCCACTCGCCTTCCTCAGCAGCGCTAAGCTAAAACACTGGTGTGCGTGAGGCCCAGACACCTCTTCCCATGACAGTCCCCAGCTGAGACACAAGACAGACAACTGGAGGCAGCAGCATGGGAAAGCAATGCTGTGCAAAGAAAGGGCAAGTATGCGCCCAGAGCGGCTTCAGGGCTACATCAGCCCTAAGCACAGTCACAGGGTTGTTGTCCTTGGAAAGAGGCAAGAGCATCCCCACAATTCACACCACCCAAGTCCCAGCCCTGCTCACACACTTTAACTGCCCGTAACCCGATGTGTTAACCCCTCCCTGGATTTACATCATCCCTCTGGCAGAATAAAACCACATGGATTTAACAGGGTTTGGTTAAAAGTTATGCACACATGCAAGGTTCAGTGGTCCCAGGGTCTCAAAAGCCTGACTGTTGGCACTGCCCCCCGCTCCTTCCCCACCAACTCAAAGTGGAACACAGAGACATTTGTTGTGAAATCGCTCCGCCGCAGGCACACAGAGCGGGGACTGTGCAGGCAGGGTGTAAAGCAGAGGTGGGCTCTGGGCTGGAGGGGAGCTGCGCTCCATCTGCCTTTCAGACAGATTTCTGAGGCTCTTTCTTTCTTCAGCGCAGCCTGTCCAAGGCATATAAAGAGAGAAAGTGAGACCTTTCTGAGCAGAGGCAGGACCTTGGAAAGCCTGTTTCATCACCCTGCAGAGAAAGAGCAATAATCTCAGCCTCTCTCCCATCCACCAGCAACTCCCCAGCAGAGTTCCTGCGAGGCAGGGCTGGCGAGGATCCAGCCCACCCGGATACCGCGCCAGGAGCCTGCAGCTGCAGGAATGTCTAGGACTGGGCGCACGCAGCTTTTGTTAATTGCATGCTTCTGTTTCAACCGCCTCAGACTGCCCTGGCTGGGTACATTTTGGGGTTGGTTTCTTTTTTGTCTTTCTTATTTAATTTCTGAGTTCTCCTTTTAAGTGGATGGGGAAGAGGAGGGGTAAGGGGAGCAATTATAAGGCAGGCTATTGTGATGGCATGCTTCTATGCCTATTCTTAGACTTTGAAGGGACACCCTCCAAACTAGATGACCACAATCTTATCTTACACTCATTTTTGTGTAATAGTTTGGGTTTTTCAGACTCTGAGAAGTCATTTTTCTCTGTTGATAGTGGTGGAACAAGCAGGGATCTCAGACGACACAAACCACTGCAAACACATTTCAGAAAACCTTGACATGCCTGAAAAGCCAGCATGCAAGAAGAACTGTTATAATAATATCAAGCTATGAAACATACTTTGGCAACCTATCTTTAACAGCTCAAGAGGCTAAATGCTGCCCATATGCAACGAATGAGAGCACATCTTGAAAACTGAGCAAGTCCTGGCAAAGTCACATGCAAACTACTTGGATACGCCAGCTCTATCATTAAAACTCAGACTGAGCACAACAAAGAGGCACACTCCAACTGCAATACTGAATTTGAAGCCATCACACCAGACTGCAAATGCAAAAGGAGTTCATAAACATGCAAACTCTTACAGTCTGACTTTACGTCCTATCTGTTTCACCAAAAGGTGCAGTTCAGCCATCTCAGTCTCTTTTCAGCACCCCACACAAAAAGGCATCACCAAGAAAATCCTAGTAATTGCTGTGCCATTGGGCATTTTGAGATAAAAATGTTTAACAGACATAACCTACAGAGACATTTGGCTTTCTGCCAGAAACTGTTGGATTATTATTCACATTCAACAGAAGTCACCATCACTCCTGGAGATCACTGTTCCTTCAGAGAGGGCAGCTTAACTCTGCATCTGCTGCTCCAACCCCATTGCATCAGGATGGATTCAAGGTAATACAGACCACCTTAGCAGAGCTGCTCCAGGTTCAGTCACACTAGCAGCTCCAAATGGGCCAGCCAGGGCTCTAGCATACCCAGCAGAGAACACCTAACCAGTTCTTCGTTTCTTGCTTTCTCTCCCCAGGGTGATTCCTGCTTTATTTCTGACCCATTTGGCCATCAGGACCAATCTCATTTAAAAGGTCAGCTAGGTTCCACAACTTTGCAACTGCTCAGCAGCAGCCCAAGCATTGAGCCCTGCACAACTCAAGCTCGCCCAGCAAAGATGGAATTTTTATTTTTCCTTAGCCACCTCTCAGAACTGCATTGTTGGCAGCAGCAGCAGCCTGCCTCACGGTCAATTTCTTTTTGGACTATGCTGCATCCAAAGTCTGCCTTTAAGTGTGGCACTTCCCCAAAGTTTGACCACTCCAGCAATCCTTCATTACAAAGCCACCAAATCCAGAAGAAACCAAAGAAGGTATAGTTTTGCTTCATGGGAAGTGGTACAAACACAGACAATGAGGTAAAACCTGATCAGATCTGCATGGCTTGTTCTGCTGGAGAGTAGATGCTCAGCACATCTGCTTCCAAGCCCAACAGCTGCATGAGCACTGCCTCTGCACCAATGTTGCTACCAGATGTGACCAGCTGCCACACACAGGGCTGCCTCTGTCTGCCCAGGCTTTGGCTCCCACCAAGGTAAACCAATTAGCAAACCCTCTTAACAGGACTATCATTTAATCAAAAGGAGTTTCCCTCCCAGAGCAATAGTGAGACCAGTGGATGGAAAGAACTTCACAGGAGATGCCCTTGTAGCTGCTATCCCCTACAAATTGCACTAGCTCGCACAGAGCACTGATCCCTTCACAGGTATTACAAATGACAGAATTTGTGATTTAATTGCAACAATTAGACCATTCTGACTGAGGTCAGGTGCACAGAACGTCACTGAAGTGAAAAATGCACTTCCATTAAAAAAATAAAAAATAAGACCCATGTTCTTGCAACAGATCTTTTCCAACAATATGGGCAACTCTCCATTTTCTGTAATTATTCCATAAAACACCGTGAGGTATATTAGCATTTATTTTCCAGATAAGGTAATGCAAGAAGTGACATCCTTAAACTACATCAGCATTTGGCATCTAAAATGCAGCAAGAACTTGAGTATTCCTGTAATAGGATATGCGAATCTACCTATCCCCATATGTGTAAGCTTGGAAAACAGGTATTTTGTCTTCAACCCCAGGAAGAACCAAAACTGGTAGAGAGAACAGACATCTTTAAGGGTTGCCCGCAATGAATAAATTCTTGAATTCATGGAATGAGTGACTTGAGCTCTGTAAAAAAAAAAACTTTTTTTGTGTGAAGATGCACTTCAAAGACCAATTTCACTGAATCATCATCCCATGATCATAGGAAGGGAAAAAAGCAGATTGATTGGAACATTTTATCCAAGTTTGTGCTGCGTAGTTGTAGTATCTCCAGGGTGGACTGCTGTGCCCTAGAGAAGCCTGTGTGGTTTGTGCTCATGGATCAGCCTGAAATGTCTCAGGCTACAGTGCATCCTGATCAGGACATACTGTCTCTTATAATGTTGCAACAACAAAATTGAAGTGTCTAGTAGGATTCTGCAGGCTACTTTCCACAACCCTGAGTTCCCTAATGGTTGGAGCTGTCAGAGTTACCATAAATCAGCATAATCAGTCCTGCAGGCTGTATTGACAACACTGCCACTGCAAGTCCTGGGAGGGCACTAGCAATGCTTTCTCCAAAATGTGTGCGCTCACCTGTGTTAGGACACACACATATGACTATTCCAGCCTTCCTACCGAACGGAACATATGCTTCTGGCATATGATGTTCCCAAATGCCATCAGAAAAGATTACACTAGGTGGCCAAGTACTTCATGATCATTTACAATCATCATGGAACGTCTCAAACTGAACACTGGGCTATCTCCCATCCACCAGATACAAAGTACCTGATTTTGTTTCTTACTACAGAAACAATCCAGACATGCTTAAGCAACCAGAAAATAAAATTCAGCTGAGGTTCTTTTGGTAAACAGTCTGACCACTGCATTGTTTTTTGGGTTTAGTTTTCCATATATAGTTGTGAGAACAGCAGTAAAATATTCGCTCAGCTGCTCTCCTGTAGCCAGCTGAGTCTGTAACCACCCACACCACAGATGTACTCAGGAGGCACAAATCCTTCACTCCCTATTTACACAGCATGACAAGCTTGGGATGCCACTTGCTGCTGCAGTGTTAGTGCTCCAGCCCCACCACAAGGTACCAAATCCATGTCTCATGTGTAAGGCAGTACCCATGCAATATCTAGGGAACGGGATGAGCTACACGGATGGTTATCTTGGGCTCAAGAGCAGCGTATTTCCCACGTGGCTCAAGACCATTGTAGGATCAGAGCTGGTTGGAAACAATCTAAAACTCATAACAGGAATGATTTTATTTTAATAAATAGTTATCAAGTCACAGTTAAGCACTGCATATACAGGAGTAGATTGAAAAATATTTCACACTTTCATGCTTTCCTCTTCACATATGCTTCCATCTAGCAAAATCCTACAGTATTAATGGGGAAGATCTTCTCCTTTCTTATGGCTACGCATAATCATAACTAAGCAAAACATGCACCTTCTAGTTAGAGCATCCAAAATTTCTTTAAGCTATCTAAACTACAGTGCTTAAACATTATTTTGCTAACGTGCAAGTGCCACATTCTGATATGTTCTGCTGTGGACTGTACACTCTCACCCTTTACCCAAATTACAGAAACTGTCTCCAAAACACTGCACACCTCTAACAAAAACAATACAGCAGTGAACAGGTGAAGGTGTCTTGCCAAGGCTGAGTGCACTCCTTCCCCTGGGGAAGAGGGAATCATTTGGATTTTCTGAAGTTTGCATCGCTTTCTGGTAAAGGCACATTTTATCACCTTTTTATTTTTTCTTTCTTTAATCCACCTTACCCCTAGAAGCCCAGGCAGAAACTGAACCAAAGTGGCTGAGCCAGCTTGCCCTACAGTTTATCAGTCAGCCTTTGACCAAAGCAAGCAATGCAGATCTAGAGGTGCCTCTGACCAGCAAGCCCGGCATTCCAAAGAGGCATCGATACACACAACGGCATGATGTCTGCCAGAGAAAGATAAAAAAAGCACAGTTTGTAGATAAACATTCTGCTACTAAGTCATAGGTTCATCATGCATATACTAGAAATATGGAATGAGAGGAATCCAACCTGCTTTACTGATAACTCCTGCTTTAAGTAAGATTACAGCCAGTTTCTGCTTTCTTAGACCTCTTTCTGGTCAGTCCAACAAGTCTCTATTAAAAGTTTTAAGCTACGAGAGCTCCTTGCTATTTCCTCACCACCAAATTCAGTCAAACTGACTCTTGTCCAATCCATGCTCTGTCCCTCAGCCTGAACGCACTGGAGAGCTCCTTCAAAGCTTAATTTGTAAGGAGAAGAGGTTCTCCTATTAAAACTTACCCAGCAGCAGCTGGCAGGTCTGGGTCAGATACACAAAAATTTAACAATGAGAGCTCACAAGACAACCAGCACCTACCAGCAAGGTAGGGAACAGAGGTGATACCCTCCTACACTGCATGGTTTCTAGGACAGGAGTTGGCTGAAAAACAACACATTTCTCAGCTGCTCTTCTACTTCTCTCTGCCCCTTCCCTGGACCCCCTCAACAGATCCTCTGGTTATATCCTTTCCCAGTAAAATAATGGAAGCCCTTTTTACTCCCCACAACTGCTACAGTTGTGCCCTTTTGTATGAGCCTGTCCCCCAGTCTCAGACACTGTGCACTAGACTATAGTGAAGAAGATTAAATGAGGCAGAGCTGTTCCTCACATAAAATTATAAAACAATGACATTTTATAGCCCTGTTTTCCCCCTCTCTCGGAGGGGATAGAAAAACCCTCTCCTTCCTCACCTCCTTATTTTCCTGTTTGTTTTTAACTGAACACCACCAAGACACAAAGACTATTTGCTAAAAAAGAAGACTCTCAGAAGTTAACACTGATCTTGAGTATTTAAATATAGTTTGTCAGTACACTGACCATAAGGTCCTAAGGTTCCCTCTTCACTTCCCAAGTGGGGAACAGCCCTGTTTGGCTTGGCTCAGCTTCCTGAAGCACTGCGTCACTCCCTGGAAACAGGCGGGTTCGCAGGGAGCTTCCAAGAAGCTCAGAGGAGCAATGCAACACAGGCACCACCCCTCGAACCAAGTCAGAGAAAAACACAGGATTTTGAAGGAACCAGGTCTTTGCTGGTCCCTGGTTAAGCAAACAAAACAGGGCTTAGGCGTCTCTGCAGATCGCAAACAACCACAGTTAAGAGCCTCAATGTGCTGGTTACATTAATTGTGCCCTTGTACTTGAGAGAAATCCCTGACAATCTGTTTAGAGGCAAGAAGAAAATTGTGACAGCCACCTCCTCCCTGCTGCTACAAGACATGTGGAACCTCAGAGCTAATTCTACACCAGGCCCCTCTCCCCTCCAAAGTCCAGAGCATGAGATCAGCACCTGTATGGCTACAACTTGTCACAGGCAAAATCCACTCCAGTCCGAGATGTTTCAAGTACTTCTGCTCAATGCAAGAGCTCTGAAGCAAAGCATCACACAGATGGACAGCCACAGCACTACCTTAAAGCTCACAGACAGTGCAACATCTGCTAGCGACTGAGCTTTTCAAAGAGCTGTTTCCCAGCACCAGTCCTGCACAGCCATTTCTCTTTGGTACGCAGTGCAGATCACTGAAGTCACAGCCTGGTCTGCACACAACTCATTACACCTCCTTACCCCATCTGCCTCCACAGCCTGGTCTGTGCACAACTCCTTACACTTCCTTACCCCATCTGCCTCCACACTTCTTCACACCCCTACTTGGTCCAGACTTTCTTGGGCGTTTGCTCATTTGCTTCATCCCATCTCTGCAGAACTTTGACTCACATTTTTCCCTGTTGCTAGACTAAACTGATGGAACACAGCCTGCCTGGCTCGAACACCAGGCCCCTCGTCCGAGACCTACGCAGAAGTGTGAATCGAGAACTTTGGGACCCTTGTTGGGAAGTGCCTTAAAAGGGCTCAGTTAAGAGTGGACATGTAATTCAAGAGAGACCTCCAAGGCCTTCTAGCAGTACTCTGAAAAGTCAGGGTCTTAAAAATCACTCCCTGCTCTCAGGATGGGGGAAGGAAGGAAAAAGATCTTCACACTTCACTTCTGCCTTTATTTCTGTATTCTCTATTCCATGTCTTGGCCATAATCCAAGTGTCCAGCTCCCCAGAGGCTGCTTCAGGGGTGAGGGCAGCAGCCTGGAACAGCAGAACTGCCCCTCTATAGTGTTTTCTGTATGGCACACCTGGTCCAAGTGGAGACCTGTTCCTAAGCTGACAGCCATGCGCTGCGGTGCCTCCTGTCCTGAGAAGCTCAGCTCCACTACATACACCATGCAGAAATGAGATAAGGCAGCATTGCAAAGATAAACCTGCCATGTGTCAATCCCAGGTGTGGGTGAAGCACACAGCCAGCCCACAGGCATCTAGAATGGATTGAGGCATTGCACATCTTGTGCTTCCCTTCCCACAGCAGAACGACAAAGGCAGTCACAGGACGAGTACTCTGCTCCACTAATGAACCAGTGCTGAAGGACTAGGGTTGCTTATTTATTCCATCCTCAGACAGGCACGGGTGGTGACTCCCAGCAGCACGTAGCTTCAGCCTCTCCTGGTAAAGCCTGACCAGCCTGACAGGCTCATCGAGCAGAGGAGCTTCATTCCTAGCCAGACCTCCTCCAAGAGGCACTCAATGCTGAGCTGCAGGTCAGGAAGGGGCCACTTCACAAACAGAGTCACCCCCAACACACCATAGGCACACTGGGAGCTTTATGCCAAAACGAGAAGCAACACTGCTTTGGAGGAGCTGGGCACTCTCCTGGTGATTGCTGTGTTTCTAATACAGATTCTGGGCACTTTCAAACCACATCTGCTATCTACACTATACTTGAACAAAATACTTTTTCCTTCTAGCATATTCCAAAGAAAAACCAAAACAGCACTACCATTATAGAAGGTTATGCCATATCATGGAAGCAGTTCAAGGCAGAGCCTTCTGTCTGCCAGCTACCTAAATACAGGGATGCCAAGGAAGAAAAACTACCCGCCCTTCCCAAACATCCTGGGCACTCTCCTCCTCCTGTCTCAACTTGTGTGTCAAAATTAAAGACAAATCCCCTATAACTGTGAGGACACTGACCCTGCATCACATACAGACTACGAGCCTTGTTAAAATGCTTCAAAAGTTCTGGACAGGCATTAATGAGGTAAGGTGTGCCACAGGCAATGGATTTTAAGCTTGCTCAGGCTGGTGACAGAGAAAAGTACAGGCTTGCAGTGTAATGAACAGAGGCAGAGGGACAAGAATAATCTTCCATTGCTAAAAACTGGGGTAAAAGTTGGTACCATTGGTACAACTGGAATCCTATCAGCTGCCACCTTCCGCTAATTATACCTTTAAAACAAAAGCTACAAACTTTTTCATCTGTATATTCATTCCATCTCCTCACACATTCAGTCTACTAGTTTCTCCTCAGACCCCACCCTAACTGCTTTGCTTTTTCTTTTCCTCTGCCTTCTTTCACTTACCAGGGCTGAAGACCCTGGACAAACTGACACCAATCAGGTGTGTTTTATTCAGTCTATCCCAGACAGAGGCACAGGGAATACAAGGCCATCTTTGGTGCCCAACTCCAAGAGGGAATACACATAAAGGTGACCTTTTATTTTGTGACTGATGCCTTTTTTCTACCAGAAATCTTATCCTTTCCCACATGCCCTGTACGTTTTCCCCTTTTGTATGTGCCAAAAGATGTCATGATAAACAGCAGTTCAAAAATAGTCTGAAGTGATAAAAGCATTTATTTAAACTTCACTGAAATCAACACAGTTTAGAACGACCAAATGCTGTAATGCATTTGGGCAGATTAAGAGGAGTCATGTAGACTGTTCTGTATGTTCTGCCTTGAAGTATCCAGAGAGTCAACAGGCTCAGCAATAAAGTTTTATAGCATTTGAAGCTAGAAAGGGCTATGAAACCTTCCTAATCCACTACGTTTCCATGAGGTACCCTTTTATAGGATCCCATAATTTGTTCTTTGTTGAAATATAACTGCCAGAAGAGAACATGGCTGTGCTGCAAAGATTGAGAAATGAGCATCTTTCCTAACTCAAGTATATTATTAGCTTTTTTTTCTTGTCATGCTTTCCAAATCCTGATTTCCAATAGGCATTCACCTGTCCCATAGGCAGACACATGTTTTTTTCCTAGTCACATAACTTTGCTTCTGGATCATGGATGAAAACCTTGAGAAGCCTCCTGTCTGCTACCTTTTTCAGAACCCACTAAATTCATCCTCTGACATCAACTGTCTATTAGCAACTACTTTGAGTCAACCCTGTAATTTCATACATTTTTGTGGTACAATTTGAAATAAATAGCTAATTACTTTGTAAAGTGTCTCCATTTACTTTAAATCTATTTTTTTTTAATCTCAAAGAATGAAATCAGGTTTGTCTGACTATATCTGTTTTTCATTAAATCCTACCTACCAGGGTTAAATCATATCTGTATCCTTCTACTCTGGAACTATGGAATCCTACAAGATTCCATGTGTTATTGCATATGTTTGGTACCAGGATCTCCAATGCCTAGTTTTTACTTCCTCCCCTTTACTCTATCAATTCAATATTTTCAGACATTTCCTCAGGATGTCATGACCCAACCAAAATCAGTGTCAACAAGCCAGACTTCTCCTCTGGGACTTTTCAGCCTATCTGGATTTCCAGTTATCCAGGTTTTTTTGCTCCAAGAAGTTTTGTAACCAGATTACTGACAGTGGTTAATCTTCATATGACACCATTAAAAAAAGTCCCCTTTCTACCCTTGCACTTGCCAACACTGTTTTTCCCCCTTGGATAGTCTTTGGTGATCATTATCAGCTCCTTTCTACTTCACACTGATCCTTTTTTACCCCTCTCTAACCTGTAACCATTACTTCAGCCAAAAAGAGAGAGAAAAGGTACTTCCAGAGGACACTAGCAGTTTCAAAAAGGAATAGCATAAAGATACCTTAGCATTCATAATCCCCTTCATGATAATTTTCATCCAAGCACAGAGCTCTGACGGGATCTTACTGTGAGTACAATGATACTCATTATCTGTGTGTTACGAGAATCCCAGCTGAAAACAGAGTTTTCACAGACACTCTATTCTGGTGCTCTTACTGAAAATTACATTACACACAGCATCTGAAACTGAGAAAGATGCTTCAATAATAGCAATGTGAGCTTAACATAAACTATTCTTAACATACCACTTCCACATCCTCTTCCAAACACCTGTCCACCTTCAAAGCAATACGCATTTAATGTTTGTAATCATTTCTCAGAAACCTGCTACTTCAACCACTTGCTTTTGCTGCCGTTCTTGGAATTCTCCCAAATTAACCTCTCCTTCAGATATCCAGGTGTCAAGAATTGAAAAGCCCACAGCCAAACTGTGACATACTGACACCTGCAAGCCCCAGGTTTTCAAGCATCTCCCCAATGAGTACTTTTCAACACCTTAATCACTGCACCTGATCAACACAGTTAATTGCCCAGCCCCAGTCACAACCCTGGCTCCTCTGGCACACAGACTTTACAGCTTTCTGCACTCAGTAATTTCCTCAATAGTGTCTTCCCTCATTCTTCAGCAATGCAAGTTTTGCAGATTCTCATTTCTTGGCTATATTTTTAAGCTTCTTTTCCCCCTCCAATACCTGCAAATATGAAACAAAATCGAATGAGACAACACTGTCATCCTTGTCCAAGCTCCAGTGGCTCCATCCCAGCTACCGTATCACATAATGTTCTTCTTAAACAACGAAGTTGTCTCAAAAAAAGTAGGCTTTTTCCCATCCCCAACTATTCTTGCCAGCAAGCTGTCCCAAGCAAGGTACTTAGGAGAAGGTTGTCTGTATGCCTTTCTTCCGTATCTTTTTCATTAAAGCTAAAAAAGTTGCTCTGGTGATGAAATGTCTTTAAACCTTTTAGAAAAGTAATCAAGACATTTACTGCACAGTTTTCAAGGTCAGTGTTGCTTTTTCCTTGGTTTTGATCTTGCAAATAAGTTTGTGGTTGAGAAAAAAAACAGCAACATAAATGAAACTCAGCCTTCCCCAGCCATTTTGCAACATATTTCTAGCAACCCAACAAACAAGCAACTACAATGGGAAAACGTTCCCAAGTCCCAGAGCTGACTTCCTGCAGCCTTTTCTGATAGGAATTCAGCTGAAATTTTGCTCTGAATCTGCACAGCCAAATAAGAAGTCACATGTCACCCTGGGCAAGCACAAAAGTAAGACTCTTCCTTCTCTTTTAGCCCTTCTCATAAGCAACAACATCCACTGAAAGCCATAAGAAGCAAACCAGCTGAACAGAAAAAGAACTGCAAAAGCACTAAGGCTTGACGAAGGGACAAATTTTGCAGTCAGAAAGCTCATGCCTTAAAAATAGTGCCAAAGCTCATTCCTGCCATGCTTATTTCCTGCAGGGAATCATGCCTGAGCGGTGCCTTCCAGCTGCCTGCAGGACCACACGGCCAGGCACCCTGAGGGCAGGGCTGTGGAGCAGCTCCTTTGCACATCTGGAGCCCTCCTGCAGCTGCCAGCTCCTGCCATCCCAGGCTCCACAGAGAGTTGTTGCCATCAATCTGGTAACTGTGGCCAGCAGCCTCCCAGCGAGTCTCGGCCTCAGCTCCTTCAGGAGTGCTGGGAGGGAAGGGGAACAGGCAGACATGCAGGCATCTGCCTGGAGAGGCAAGGAGGAATGCTTCCCAATAAGAGCATGGGCAGGTGGCCCACAGCTAGCCAAAAAGGATTTCCCTAGAGTGCCCTCTGTCCCTGCAGGATTTCACCAAGGAGCACACAAGGCATTAGAGCCCTATGTCGGTAGCATCACTTTGGTTTCCTTTTCTCTTTCTAAAAAAACCCCTCTGCTTTATGCCCATTTTCTGCAAAACACCACCCCAGTCCCAGCCCTGAGTCACACACACAGCTGTGCGGGGGGGACGGCAGAGAGGAGGAGGGGAAAGGAGCTGCAGCACCGAGGAGCTCAAACTAAACATACCATCAGCGCTGATGACTAGGCCAGTTACGCCCATGATGAGAAAGACAGATGTTTTGCAGAAAATCAGCCGCTGCCTCATATTAGGAGGTATGAAAGCCGAGGGTTTAGACGTCATATTTTCCCTCAGTCTTCATCCTTTACTAGCCAGGACAGATCCCAGAAAGCCAAGGATCTGGCTGCAAGTAATAATGCAGACAGTGTTAAGTTCTTAGTCTTGTTTCCTCGTGAAGATCTCGTCCTGTCCATAATATCATGAGCCTTCTAAGGTAATTACTGCCTTTGCTACAAGAAAAGCTGGAGGAGCAGATCGGTTCTTTGCCATTCTCGAGTTTTGGGTCTACACATAAACAAATCACTTCTGTGGGCACCAGAAGCTCTGTAAATGAGAATACATTTGTCTTCGGATAACCTGCACAAAATCAAAGCATTGCAAGCAGATTACTGAAGCCATGAGAAGAACCTACAGAAGACTGGAAAAAAGGCAGCCTTGGGATAAGCATCCTCTTGTGCACAAAATCTGCTACAGAACTGCAGGAGTGAAGGAACAGAGATCTGCTCAACATTCAGGGCTTGGAGTTTGGGGGATTTTTATCGGCTGTTTTTCAGGTTTTAGGTCTACAAAACCTCCCCCACGCTATTTACACGAGCTATTACGCAGGGTGGTCTCTTTCCACACCTACAGTTTCAGGATTAGCCACAAAAAGGAAATAACACAGGTCCTTATAGGTATGAGGTTGCATAGACAAAGAGCCTTGAAACGAACCAGGCTGCTGCCTAGCAATGCCATATCTAGATCTGGGCAGGGCATGCCTTGGGACCAGGACTGCTGTGAAAGGAAGCACAGCACAGCTCCAGCTGGAAGGGGGCTCGAGTTGCCTCTAGGCCAGCCTCTTGACCAAACAGGGTCAGCACTAACCTGAGACTAGCTTACTCAGGACTTTATCCAGTCAACTCTTAAATTAAAACTTCCAAGGAAGGAGATGTTGCAGTCTCTCTGGGCAGCTATCTCTCCAGTGCTCAGCTATCCTCAGAGTGAAGCCCTTTTTCCTTACCAGTCTGAATTTTTCTCACTTCTGCTGATGGCCATTTTCTCTCACTCTCCTGTCACACACTGGGGTAAAGAGCCTGGCTCTTTTCTCACTCTTTTATACAGACCTTCACATCACAGCATCCAAACTTTGGAGAAAGAAAATGAAACAGGGTACTTCAAATGTCAGCAATTGAAAGATACTTTCTTTGCTTCACACCACATGCTTCAAAGAATTTTGCCACAGTTGAAGGTCCTGCTTATCTTCAAAATCAGGGGCAGCACTCAACATCTTCGGTGCAGAATAAGGGCCAATGACTTCCCCTCTCTGCTGAAGATTGGCCCATCTCCTCCAAGGAAGCACACTCCTTACCTCTACCTCTGCAGGCAACCTCAACTGCAGCAAGAGCTGGGAGATGAGTGCTCCAGGGTGTCACCAAACAATCAGGACTTGTCCCAGCAGAGCTGCAGGAAAGGACTAAGCCCAGCACATTTAGCTCCAGGTGAGCCACTAAAGCGTATCAGGAATATTGCTCTTTGCCCCTATACTACAGGAAGAAGCCTCCACCAACACCAACTCACTCTGTCCTGAATCTCTGCTCAGGACACACCTGATTTCACAGGGAAGGAGCCCTGAAGCTCCAAAAGAGAGCCGCCCAAAGCTCCCTAAGAGGTTATCAGCGCAGCCTGGTCTCTATTTCTCACCCCATATGACTAACAGATTGCATGAAAGGACAAAGCCAGCCCCAGTGCAGCTGCACAGGAATGATTTTCTTTGGCAGAAAGGAAAGAGATGAAGTGGGTGTCACATTTTTTCATTAAATTTTTGCCTGTCACCACAGCAGAGCCAGATCACATATGGAAGATTGAAAGCCAGTTAGCAGCAGATGGCAAAAAAAAAAAAAAGTAGTAGTTTCCAAGACACAGCGAAGGCACAGAGAGGTCACTGGCACTATTTGGCTGCACGTTTTGATGGATGGCAGCTATGGGAAACTGCTCTAGTAAGTCAGCTCTACCCCATTTAACCACACTTCACTTTCTTACATTGCCTTCTCTGCTTCCCAACTCAACCTCATGAGAGGGAACGCTTTTATTTGATAGAGCATTTGTATCCTTCCTGTGCACATTTAGCACTGATACAACTCAAATCAGGGACTTTCTTTTGTGCAGTTGTGATCTATGTTTTACAGCTCACAAAGAGAATGACAGTCCCTGCTATGAACAGCTCAGCATCTCAGACTGGAGACAGGATACAATGCCCACCTCAGCTGTGCATTGTTAAACCCCACCATTTTTGACCTGTCTTTTGTACAGCCTATTACTCACTTAAGTGAAGTGAAAGGGTAATGTATTTGCCAGCAAAATTGTGGCCCGAAGCCAAGCTTATTCCTTGCATACCATTTCTTTCACTTTTATGCAAGACAAACAATTCAGCATCCAAGACAGCCTCCACTTTTCACCAGCAATTGACATGGAGGGGTGGTGGTACCATGGACTGATTCAACATCAGTGCTTCTTTGAAGGTCAGGTCTGTTCATTTCTCTGCTACATACACACACTCTTCTCAAATAACCCTTTTTCCTACTGATCCTTGAACAATTGCCTCCTCCAGGCAATCCAAATAATAGTCTACTGATACCAAATAAATACACAAGCACACATCAGGATTACATCTAAGCACAACCCATAAAGCTACCCGACTATTCCCACTGCACATTCCTTTATCTCAAAATGCAATTCTACCATCCCTTTCCCAGCCAAACATTCCTACCTGCCCCCTCATGTCAGCATCAGTACCTGGACTGCTACAGGATAAGCTGTGTCAGGGAACTGACAGCCCTGGAAGCTAATTCCT
This sequence comes from Sclerurus mexicanus, assembly GCA_013396755.1. Lineage (NCBI taxonomy): Eukaryota > Metazoa > Chordata > Aves > Passeriformes > Furnariidae > Sclerurus > Sclerurus mexicanus. Next base: position 1,264,901 of record VWZF01004427.1, on the reverse strand, counting down.
TGTGAAAAAAAGTCATTTTACAACTGGATGAGCTCCCAGCCAGCTGCCACAACAGCCTGCAGTTACATCCAGGTGCAGAACCGCACTGTCAGGTCTTGTCACCGAGCAGAAAAGTACAGCCAAAGGGCATCCAGATAGTCTCCATGCTTCAGAGAGATGAGCAGGGAGTAACAGCACAAAAGAATGTGCCCTTCTGAAAACACAGATGAAGAGCTCTGCTGTGAGAGCACCTCTCAGGGACCCACTGGGAACATATCTCCCTTGGAAAAAAGCAACCTGCTCTAGGGAATTGCAGAGTTAAAGGGAAGACCCTGTAAACTCAGGGCAGGCAGACAACACAGACTGTGATAAATGCCACCGAGCCAGGTTAGATACCCCGTCTGACTGGCTATTGATAAGTGCTAAAGTCTCACCCACAAAATGATCCTTCTCCAAAAGGGAGAGGAGCAGCCCAAGAGAGGAAACAGATGATGGATGGTTAAACCAAGTATTACAAAGTGGCTGGAAAACAACTTTTGGGAATGCAGGGAGGAAGGCATACAGACAGCAATAAGAACAGCAGAGCCTGATAACCAACATTTGTATACAGCACAAAAAAGCAGCATCTATTTGCGAGTATGAAGCCAGCAAGAAAACTTGCCCGGTCAGAGACAGAGGGCTACTTTCAAAGGACCACATCTTTACTTTCAAAGCAACAACCACGTATCTTAGAGGTGCCTTATCAGCTGAGGGACCAAGTGAAAATGAGCCCCAGTGGCACAGAACTCAGAGGTCTTTGGAGGGAGGAGTAGCCAGCAGGACATGGCACAAGCTGGGTGCTTCAGTCCTTGTCACAGACCTGGGCAGGACCATGGCAGACACACTGTGACAAGGTACTAGTCCACGAGACAGATATCCCGCTGCTCCTGCTGTAACAGAGCTGAGCACAGCCACTGTGGCTTAGCTTTGAGAAAAAAGTCTATTAAGGGAACCTTACAAGCTCCCCAAGACGAGGGGCACTGTGTTGTGTCACCACAGCACAGTACTGCTGCACACAGTGCTGTTAAGGCATTGAAGTACTTTTATTCTGTAGTAGCTATTTCCCTCTCACACCTGTTAGATATCCCAGAGATAAAGTGGCTTTGCTGGGCAGTGGTACAGGTGAGAGCCAAACAGCAAAACACAGAGACAAGCTAAGAGAGTCAAGGCTGGTGGTACACTGCTCAAAGGCCTCTGTGCTTTGTTTTTATATTTATTTTTATTCTAATGTCACGGCTAGCATGAGGATGATCTGATCCCACAGTGTGCAAGCAAAAGCATGAAGGCAGACTTGCAGAGGAGAAGAAATCAGACACAAATGAACTGCTGTAGCTGAACTCAGTGCATCAGAGAGCCAGAGGGACACAAAAAGATCAACTCAAACTGCACATCCTGCCTGGGATCTGCAGCTAATCAGATCAGCCTTCTCTACGGACACAGATGATCCTAAAAAGTGAGACTGCTTTAATAATAAACTGGTCACCAGCCCAGGATAGGCAAAACTTACTTAGCCCCAGATATGAAAGACCCCAAAGAAGGGACTCTTCACATTACAAAGAAAGCCCTGCAAAGAGCACAAGCTCCCACCATCCCTGTAGATAAGTTCCACAGCTCCAGACACAGGAAAACCCTGTCTGGTAACACCATAAGTGAAATTCCTTTACCCCTGCTATCGTGCACAACCTGCTCCATTCGCAAGGACTGGCTTTCCAAAGGAAACATTTACAGAGAACACTGCGGATCAGTCACGTCCATTAGGAAAAAGAATAAATACTGGAGTTTGTGCATTAAATGCTGGCTCATTCTTATCTACCATGCTTCAAAGCCAGTTCCAGGACAGACTAACATCTTTTCCAGCTCCTGTCCTCACTGCAGATCAAGCACTTCACTATACAGTTACAGCCAGTCGAAATGAAACCAGCCAGCAACTCAATACCCTCATTTTTCTAATTTTAACTGTCAGAAAACAGCAGGGTAAAGTTTCAAAGTTTCCTACTTGTGTTTATCTCAGTGTTTAGAGGAACTGTAGATCACTTAGACCCATTACAAGTACCTGACATGTACACTGGCAAACTGGAATGCTTTCTTATTTAAATTTGGGAAGAAAACAAGGGGACAAAATAGCTTTCAGTGCAAGCCACTGAGTACAACCAGTTTTGCTGTTCATCAGTTGTGATGCTGATTTTTTATTTTTTTTTAATTATGGAAAGTCACTGACAAAATTTAACAGTTGCTTTGTAGAAGGTCTGCATAAAGCTACTTAAAAGTCTCCCTTTCTCCTTTCCCCTCTTTACTGAAGGATTTTGGCAAAATCCTTTCAAGTATTGACTATACAAATATTTCACCTAAAGTTAGCTGTCCAGTCCTCCGTATGCAGCTGTACAGAGAAGAAAGAATGAGAAATTTCAGCTTTATGGTTCATGGGCAACAGACCAATCCCCACTTTCAAACAGATGAAGTAGTTCTCTCCCTACCAAACTGAAGGAAAATTGGACCAAACTATACTGACACCAGCTTTTACAGAGAGCTACCTGCAGGCACCACAGAATAAGATACAGCCAGCTCCACATCCATACACACTGCCGTAACCACAACTTTTAATTAAATACACACAGGCTGCAAAAATCAAGCACTGTCGTCCATTTAAATTAACAATTGCCACTGCCCTGCTCCAAAAAACTAGAGGCAATCCCTGGCAGCCCGTTCAGAGACAGCTTTTCTGCAGAAGTCATTAGAAACACAAAGTAACGGCAACCATCCTTTCTGTGGCCAAGGAAGTGAGTCACTGGGCAAGCTCCCGGTGAGGTTCAGAGGCTTGTAACCAGGAGAAAAGAAGGCCAGCTCAAAGTTTCCCAAGCTCATCTTAGATGACGATCACAACCCTGACCATTAACCTTCACGGGCCGTTTGCTTCCATTTTGCTTTTGCAGGGAGACAGAAGAAACTGGGAAGCCTCCTCTGCTCATTCCAACCTGCATGACACCCACATTGCAGGGCTGAGCTGCCCACAGCACCACCAGCAGCATGGCAACTCAGACACCGGCACCAACAATATAATATTTGAGCAGTTTCATTTTTTTCATATGAGTTTCAAGTTCAACATTCAGGCTCTTTAAAGAATAAACAATTTGGGCTACTTAGCATTTGAAGCACCTTCCAGCTAACCACTCATCAAGACACACAGGATGAGACATCTAGGAATTTAATCCTAAATATTTAAGTCAGCTGCTGTCCCCACATACGTGTAGGACAGCTGCAGTTCCACATCTACCACGCCAAGATCACAGCCCTGCTTACGTTCACCTGCATTTTGCTACCACCTGGAAGCAGGAGCCAGCAGCCAATGTGTTAAAANAGTATTAAATAAGGAGGCTTTAAATGTCAAAGGCTCCTAAGGACCATCTGCCTTTCAGCTCCCATCCAGCAAAGGGACAGGTAGTTGGCATTTCACAGTGTGTTTGTCAGACTTATCCATCTGCATCAGATCTGGCACTTGTCACTGACAATGCCGTCCCGGCTGGGCCCCGTCCAACCACAGATCAACTCCAATGGAGACCCACGCCCATGAGCAGAGCTCTCCCACTTCAAGCTCGCCTGCGTGTTATGGAAAGTAACAGCAGTAGTAAGAAGCTGAAGAGTTTGCCACCTGGCCAAGCTTCTGTTCCCCTTGGGCAGCAGCAGGCATTGTATTCCTTTCTGCTTGGCCACCAGGAAAAAGAAAAAGCATGTAACAATAACAATTAACAATAATAATAATAATACTGCCTTGCACAATGCCAGCATTCGGCATTACCAACACACAATCACAACAAGCCACGGCACATATGAAGATTATATAATGCAAACATGTGACACGTGCCATGAACACACCTCTGGGAAATCTTTCAGCCTTTTCTTAGATGGAAAACTAAACCACTCTGGAAAAATAACTGCTATAAAGTCATTTGGCATCCAGGTGAGTACTGTAAACTGTGAGGACTTTAAGGAGCCACCTCAAGGACTGCTGTCTGCCAACACCAGAGCTGAGCTCCTCGAGGTCGCACTTTCTCTGGGCACAGCCAATGACATCACTGACAGTACCAGTGGAGTGAGGGAATGGCTCCTCACACAGCTTCAGGCACTGGTGAAATCATCAGCTGTTAAAGAGAAATGTAAATCCCCAGGAGGCTGGATTTCAGCCCTGGTAATTAAGGCAGGCTGGAACAGTTTGAAATAGAGGTCAAGTTTTTAAGTGTATGCATACTTTCACACTTGTCTACTAGCTTCAAATCAACCAGAGCCAGGACCAGCCTTCATAGTCGTAAAAAGGTTAAATTTTAACTTAAAATACACAAAAGGCAGTTGGCACAGAATTCTCACCCTCACCAGTCTGTACACACAGGTCTGACTGTGGAATGACACTGATCTTTCTTCCTACTTTTGAGCCCTCCCCTCAGTCAACATCATCATCATCATCTTACTCCTCCTCCCCCTTGCCACTCTAGCTTATGCTCTAAGGGCCATATGACTGACCCAGACACCTTTCCTAAGCCCATACAGAAGTTTCCTTGGATGCAGACTTGCACATCCAGCTAAGGGACATCTCAGGAGTGTGCAAAGACGGTAAGTTTCCACAGGGCATGTGCTCCTCAGCAGTGAGGATGACAGCACAGGTAGTGGGGGCACTTCTGCAGATGGAGCACAGGAGGGTCTCCTGAGCACCACAGTCTTTTCAGAAATACCCTCTAGTAAGTTTACAAAAGCAGCAGAGTCAGCTGGGTCAAATCAGTCCTTCCAGATGGAAAGCATAAGCCAGGAGAAGAACAGATGTTTCACCCAGAGAGCTTGTTTGTTTGTTTTGGTTTTTTAAATGATTCTATGAAGCTTTGTCCAGAGGTAGAGACCTCGTGTTTCGTTATATCAAGCACTGTATTTTTCTCCACATGGCAGGACATACTTTGCAAAAGAAAAAGTTCAACAGTGGGGTTTTTTCCCCTCTTGAGAACACTATTTTCATAAAACTTTTTTTCTCCTTTAAAGATCATAATACTTCACTGCACCTACTTTATAACATTTAGTTGGGCTTTTTTTGCTGAAACTTTTTTCAGAAGAATTCCAAAAACAACCAGAAAGAGAATTTGATTTCACACTTTTTATGTGACTTCAAGAAGGTCTCTAAAGAAGTCTTAAACTCCTAAAAAACCCAAAACAATCAAACAGGACAACCATACAAACAAATCAATGGCAGACTGTTGCTCCCAACAAAGGCGGTCACAGCCCAAGATTCTGCAGATCCAGCTATGCACTGTCCCTTGCAAAACACTCATCATGATAGCATTTGAAGCTGAAAATCCCAATAAAACTTCAAAACAGCAAAGGGAAAAGCATCCCATTTCCATCCACCCGATAGCAGGGATGTTTTCTTCCCCAAGACACACTTAAATTCAAGTCTCAGGCCCCTTGAGACAGGGCAGGAAACACACATATCCATGTCTCTGCAGCCACAAGTCCTAGCCCAAGCATAAGATCTCCTTCAGGGCACTAATTAAAGAAGATAAGAGAACAATAAATAAGAAAACTAAAGTTAAGAGTGGCAACTCCATTCTCCTCACAAGGATTCAAACAAAGCACGAGGAAGTATGCCAGAACAACCATGAAATCCAAAGGGGAACACTCTCCAAAAAGCCTCCCATTTCATTCACAGCATTCCCCTTGATAAAGAAAAACACAAGAAATGAACTGTTGGAAGGAAGAGCTTTCCATCGCTTAGGGTTCCAGCTGCCTCTTTAAAACCCCGAGTCACCATAACACGCGGTTACTTTTCCCCAGGTCTACCAGAAGATACACATTGCGCAAGAAAGGCCAGGAACTCTCAAAGACAAAGAAGCCAAACAACATTTAAAGACAGTCACGCATGCAGCAGCCGTGCTTCCTGCTGAAACGAGGCTTGGAGCTTGTGACTGACGTGATCCCGGATCAGTAAGGCTGCCACATACCACACACAACAGGCAAGATTTTCCTTGTTTGCCTTACAAGACTAACAACACCAAGATCTCCGCCAGGCGCCAGCATTGCCCATCGTGCTGCGGGATCACCACTGCTCCTATGAGAAGAGCTTAGCCCCTCTCCATGGGCCTGTATTAGCACATCGCTCTCCCCAGCACGAGGAAGAAACGGGGAATGCGTGGCAGCACCTGCCAAAGCGCCATTCCTCGGGCACTGCCACGATCCAGTTGCCACCACCATGTCCCGCTGGGTCTCCATCCAAGCACGTGCTCGACAACCACACCGAGCTTGGCTTGGCCGCCTCGTGCTTCACACCAACAGCGGGCCAAGGAGAGTCTTCCACACTGCCATCCCAAAGTGCTCCGGCTCACTTCCACTTCGGACCTGCACCTACGCCGCATTATAGAGGTGCATCTCTGCGCTTGCGAAACACCTCCAGATTGATTATCAGAGGGACAAGGGAGCAGAGGCAGCAAGGCGCATTTCCTCGGGACTGTCCTGACCATGCACTTTGCACAAACCAAAAGATGGGGATTCCA
>VWZF01004427.1:1247112-1258146 GCA_013396755.1 Sclerurus mexicanus | reverse complement strand
CCGCCCGGCCCCGCCCCCGCCGCCCGGCCCGCCAATCACAGCCGAGCAGCGCGCCCGGCCCCGCGCCCACCGGCCAATCAGCGCCGCGCCCCCAGCGGCTCAAGCTGCGGAATGTAGGCGTGCCCCGCGCGGCCAATGGCGCGCCGGGGGCGGCGGGAGTGACAGGCGCGCCAGCCAATGAGGCAGCGACAAGACTGCGACGGCCGCACGCAGCCCCGCCCCCGCGGCCTGTGGGGCAGCAACGCAGGGCCCGGGTCTGAGCGCGGGGAGGGGGGCGGCGCGGCAGAACGCACCGGGGAAAGCAGGCGTTTCCCAAGGAGCTGCGCTGCCCGGCTCCGGCGCCTGCCGCAGCTCTGCCCGGGGTCGCTCCAACACCCATGGGCAGTTCCACGCTGCCCTGGAGAGCCCGGGGTGCTCTCCCTCTCCTGCATCTCCTCCCCAAGCAGGCCCCTCCCCTCCCCTCCCAGGCACTGGTGCGGCACAAGGAATGGCCCTCTGAGGGCATAAGAATGTCCCCGCACCCATCAGGGGCAACAGCGACAAAAAGGGGAAAAATCATGGTGATTGCAGCAGGGCTGCCCTCCTAAGGTTTATTCATCTTGTGTAGTTTAATTTATTTCTTTTAAAAAGGCAACGAAAGCTACACTCTTCGGTTAAGAATATAAAGGAAAAAAACCCTCAGTGCCCTGACCGAAGATCTCCTGCAAAGATGAGTTATTCAAAGTCATTATGAAACAGGTCAGTCTGACAGCTGCCCTCAGCAGCACACAAAACACCTAAAGCCAAATCACTAGCACCTGAATTGCTACCTACCACTTTGGCAAGCCCAGCCCGAGGTACAAACTTCATGTGTGCTGGCACTGCCAGGCACTGTTGTCAAAGCAATTTCTTTGTGCCTGTCCAGAGATGCAGACTCTGAAACTCAGGTCAGTTCCTTATCCAGAAGCCTCTGTGTTTGCACTGGATGTGTCCTTACTTTCAAAGCCTTTGTGGCCTTGTGATAATCCATTTAACAAAAGGCTCTCCATCACTCTGACATTAGATCCTTCTAAAATCACTGCTGTGATTAGATAAATTCTTTGGGCTGGGGAACTAAATTAATGTTTTGACCATGTGAGAAGTCTAAAGGGAGACCCATATTTGCCCTGTAAGCCAACAAAATAAAAGCCATCTCAAAAGGTGTTGACTGGGTGATTGCAGCTTTGCTTGCTGAACACAATGAGAGCAAGGAGCTCCCAAGAACGGGTATTTTATTTGGCTGAGAGTACTGGGCTGGACTTTCTCACCCTGACACATGCACACTGTCATTGCCCCTCGGGTAAAGTACTGATGGGAAGTGAGGCACCCCAGGTAAACAGTGCACTACTCTTCCCAGTGGGTTCCACTCTTCCCAATTCTGAGGCTATAATATAAACATAAACTTCAATACCTGTAGCTGGTGACTAGACATTGGTAACTGGGCAGGATGCCTGTCAGATTATTAAAATTAGCATTCAAGGCCACAGTTTCTGAGCTTCAACATTTCTAAAACAATTACCCAAGATTTTGTAAGGAGATATGACAGATTTGCTTTGTATGGTGGCAACTAAGAACATACAGACCACACTGAAGTGTTCATGTTACAGGACCAGTTCTTCTTGGGGGGAAAAAAAAATCTATATTAGCAAGTTTCTGCTAAAAATTGGCAGCACATACAGGACACCAATAAGAGACAAGAGTGGAGAAAATTAATCCTTTCCAGAGAATATTAATTATTCAGTGTCCTGATACAACACATGGGAGAGCAGTCCAATGTGCTCACAGACTGACATTAAACCAGAAGTCAGGCACTGTGGAAAGCACCACAAAAACAGGAAGAATGTTAGGATAGCTGACACAGCTATCCTAACTTTTTCCCATATTGCTTGGAGGATTTTAAATTGTGGATGCCAATAATTATTAGCCTGCTGAAAAATCCAGGCTATTTCTCCATGTTTCATTACTTTCCCCTTAGAGCAGGTTTAATATTATTTTTAAGTTCCAACTCATCTGAGAGTATTTTGATTTCTTCACCCCAATCTTCTGAAGTGGATTTGAACTCATTCTCCAGCACAGGGGAACAGCGCAAAAATGGACCAAAAATCTACAAGAGGGTGGGGGGTTATTGTCTACAGAAATAGGGGAGACGAATGTTTGGTTTTTGTTTACTGAGCATTCTGTCCCCTTCTGCAAGGAGCAGAAAGCCCACACAGAAAACCAAACTAGCTAAGAAAGAGGCTGTTAAGGCAGAGCTCCAGAAAAACACCACTTATTTAAAATACCAAAGAACAAAGCTAGCAACAATACAAAGCCTGGCAGAGGAAAAGTGCTCTCCTTTCCTTGCAGATCCGGGTTACAGAAGCCGTGACTCCTGCAACTGCATCATCACTCAGTTCTCGATCAGGTCAGTTGCACAAAGGCTCATTAAATATTTACAGGTGACATTTTCCTGACAACCAGGATCAAGATAACCATCCATTTTCTACAGTCATTCTGTTCAAATCAGTTTGAGAAGCCAGCCAGCAAGAAAAGAACAAATAGCAACAGAGCCCACAGGATAACAATTGCCAGGTTTCTAACCAGCTCCCAATAAAAATCTCCTGAAAGCAACAGAAAATAGCCACAGTTAGAGAAGGTTTCCTCCACAAACTTAGCACCTCTTAGACAGTGCAGGGCACAAACTTCAGGACTAAGAATACACAGAATGAATGATCAAGTGAACAATTTCTAGTCAGAGTAGTTGCTAGAGATTTTTGTGAAATAGCCAAGCATAGTGACGAGCTGATTTTTTTCCCTGTGACATAAAGCAACAAGCAGGAAAAAAACCTCTCACACTAACACAGTTCCCACAAGAGGATGTCTCTGTATAAACTCTGTGAAAGTTATTAGCGTTGTGCACATTAGTTGCACTACCCAGTCCTGGCAATGCACTAACAAAGCAAATGCCTTGTGTAAATGAGACTTAAATCACACTGCTGTGCAGAGCAGCTCACCACTGCCAAGATAAACAGACACCAAGTCTTAGTTCGTACATACAGACACGCTCAACTACTTGGCAAAAGGGCATCCACCACAGAAACTTCAGAGTTAAAAACAGAAGGTGTGCTTGAGAATGGTGAAGTTTTCTTCCCACAATACTGGCATTTTCTTCCTTTTGTGACATGAATATTCATGAAAGAAGTGGGATAGCCCATACTAAAGACAGCCTACTACTAAACCCACATAACTGGTACACTGAGACAACTTCCACTTTGCCAGAATATTCCTTGCTCTTGTACCCAGGGGCTTCTCAAATTCCTAATTCAGGTTTCTTCCCTTTGCAATTCATGGCCCCTCTGTCTGGGCTTCCATCAGACTCCCAGAGGCACTGCTGGTCTTCAACTAAGTGTCACCTGTATTTCGGAACACAGACCCACTTCCCCCAAGCCCATGAGAGGGCTATTTCAGTGAAGTGGGATGTAATTTCCTTGGCTGAAGCATCCTCTCTTACTTCTGTTTCATGGCTCCTAATTTCTGCAGACAGAGTAATTCTGCAGATTAACGAGAATCAAAGTTGAAAATGTTCTTTGCTGTGTGACACAGGCACAATGCCCATAGTGTCCTCCTCAAAGCAGCCACAGAAACAAGCACAGAAGACAGTTTCCTACATCTTACACCAGGCTCAGAGAAATAATTGAGAACCATAGAGCTGCATTGCAGACCAGAATAGCTCTCAGTGCTGTTAAGAAATGCTCCAAATACTTGGTGAATATGCTGCCATTTAAAAAAAAAATCACCTTTATTTTTTATCTTTTCCAATAATCTCCATAGATCCATAAAGTAATTTCCTTGTTATGGTCAAACACTTCTGCCTGTCCTGGTTGATGCAATCAATCAGAGTTTGCCTAATCAAGTTTACACAATAGATTAACATAAACAAGCATTTTCTAGGGGACAGTGTGGAAAAATACTCATTGCTTAGTTATAAACAAGGAATCCCCATATTTTACTCAGGTGGTACTGCTTCCATTCTGTAACATTTCCTCACAGAATAAGTACCTAGACATGAAAAACCAAAAACAACCCAGATGCCATAGGAATGCTGATTTCATATCAGATTTTCTCATAACCAAAATTACTTAAGTTACAGATTAACTTTGCCCCATAGCAGCAAAGCAGACAGAAGAGATAAACACATTTGCTACTGGTTATTTTTGCTGTAACTTACTCTATGCAGAATTGTTTGTGAAAATCTACTGTACTGCCAAATTGTGAACTCAGAACACTGCACCGCTTCTCAGTGCGTGCTCAAAGTTGGTATGTGTTGCCTTTGTACCAGCTCAATCTTTAAACCTTTACTAGCTGCTTTAAATAGAACTGGAAAAGCCAGAAAACTCAAAGCTCTTGAGCAAATATTTTTCTTTGCTGGCACCTAATCCTATACCTTGTGCTAGCTTGGCTGGCTTCAGCTTCAGCCAGGGGTAGAGATTAGCAGGAGCCATTCAGCAGCCACTGAGAGGAGTCCTGGCGGTTCCGGCCACTCCATGTGCAGTGGGAAAGGGGATTCGTGCAGCCACTTCTTCTCCGAGTTTGGAGTGGAAAGCCAGCTCCCAAGCTCCAAAGCAGACACTGTCATAAGCTGTGTTGAACTCCACCACCACAGCAGGGTGCAAACGAGGTGACCACTGAATGAACAGAAGCTCAGCTCATTCACTCCAGGCCTCTTAGAAGAAAGCTCAAGACAAACTCCAGCTTTCAGCAAACAGGAAAAATTTGTGTGGACCAAACACACACTGTACGTGGATCACTACTGTCTGAGTGCACCATCACAATTCTCGCAGCAGTACAACAGGCTCCGATTAAACAAGCAGTTAAGGGAATTGAACTCAGAACTTTCTGTTTAAAGAGGTACCACAATCTCCTGTGGGTAACAACCCACTGAAGTAGCGAAGAATCTGCACTTCATCTAGCACCCCAGTATGCCAGTGGCAGGGGCTCAGATACTAGTTAAAGCCTTAACTTCAACCCCAAAAAAATGCTGAGTTGAAAGAATTGAAGGTTTTTTAGTACAGACAATGCTCACAAAGCCTAAAACAAAGCAAACAAAAAAAAAGTCACAATTCTGTAGGGGTAAGAGCTGCAAAGACTGTAAATAAGTGTGCTCTGTACTCAGCTCAGAGAGAGATACCCAAAATTCCACCAGCAGTGAAAGCAGGAAATTTTCACCGCTAACATTTTTCTTTCCCTGCTCCCACAGCACTGTGTTACAATGGGAATTTCGCCACTTTTTCATGTAATGTAATGAAACAAAACATCTTTTAGTTGTGGAACTTATTACTAATAATACTAAATAATTCTCAGCCTGACAACAAAACAAGGTTCAAGTGAAAAAATTCCACTCCCACACTGAGAATCCTGAACCAGGATTGTTTCTCACGCACCTCTCAAAACACAGCCCAAGTCCGTCGTTCCTCCAGCTCCTCCTGATGGTAGACGATGGGCACAGCACCATAACGAGGGACTGGTTAGGAATGCTGGTGTCATCCTGTGTCAAGTGCCATAAAAACCAAGAGCCAAGCACAAGACCAAAGCAGGGTTTGGTGAAAGACAACACCTGATTTGAACAACTGCTGGGATCAGCAGAGGGGCACATGCAAATGCACAGGAGGTGTTCTCCAGGTCTATGATGAAAAAACCGCCAGCTGAGCACTAGTGGAGGCCAATGGCTCACTGAACTTACTAACTGGCCTAGTGAAGGAAAAATGGGGAATGACACCTATAGAACACAGGAGGGATGTCAGCAGCAAGAGGGATAAGAGCTAAGGCTGTCAGGCTCCACAAGACAAGAGAGGATTGTTAATGCAGCCAAAGATAGAAGGTTTGAAAATGGTGGAAGATACAAAGAGTGATTTCTATTTATATATTCATCAGCTCAAGAATTATTGCAGCTGCCTGGGCTACCTTCTCTCTTAAGAACAAAAAAGGAATGGAATCCAAGGAGTGATAACAGAGAGAAAGCACATGGGAAAAAAAAACACACACAAATGCCCTATAGGTAACAAACATTTTATTTATTTCTTAAAGAAACTACAGTAACATAAGTGATTACAGAATTATGAAGCACTGAAAATCTAAAGGAATGAAATGGCCTGGGTTCAAGGACTAATGACGTTACTCCTTATCTCTCGCAGAGCTATCACTCAGAAAAATCACATTATCTGAAAAGAAATAAAAATTTATCTTGAGAATTGTTTTGGCCTGTTGCAAGCCTTTACACCCACAAAGACCACCTATTTGTGTTAACATAGGCTGCATATTTCAGAACAGAATAGTTAACAAAAGAGGGTCCAATACAGGGTTCTTCCTCTGTTTTCCCTGAAAGCTGACAATTCAAAGAGGTCATATATAATACGAAACAAGTGTGCTAAAGCTGATGAAAAGCTTCTGAACATAGACACTAGAGATATTTTAAAATAATGGTTTAACTCTTTGATTATAATCCCTATCAGCTACAGCTTATTTCCTTTTTCAGTCTGCATGACCATGTCAATAGTGTACAGGACTACAGGAAGCTCCTATTTCATCAAACCTCAGGAACTTTTAAAGCATCTTGAAATGGGCCCTTCTGAACATGAAGAAACCATTAGGATAATACTAATTACAAAATATGTAAATTGCTGCAGGGGAGAAGCAAGTAAACAGCAACTTACAGCACTGTTTGATTGCTGCTCATTTAAAGAGGCTGCAGAAACATCCAGAACTGTGGTTGTTCTTTTTCCTTTCTTTTCCTCTATCCTAGCTTTTTTAGACACAATAGTGTAACAGAAATGTTTGCTCTACTACCCAGCTAATTTAGCCCTCCCTCAAAAGCCACAAGGTAGCAGCTCTACCCACAATAAAGATGTAGAATGCTCATGCTATTTAAAGGCTCAAAGCAAAAGCTGAATTTTCTAGTTCTATTCCTCCTTGTGTCTATCCAAGGCACAAGTATATTCCTTATTCATTCTGTCCTCTTCCTGTCACTATGGGCTTTAGAAACAATGTTTCTAAATTCTCCAACAAGTTACCTGCACGTAAAACAATCTTTCACAGAGGTCCTTAAAGCTGGTGAAGTCTTTAACAGGAAGAAAAAACTCCAGCAAATGGAGACAAAACTATAAACAAACTCTGCTTAGAAAAGGAATCTGCCTGACCTGCAGTACTACATACCACACTTCTTAAACCAGTGTCTGCCTCCTGCACCAGCTGGTTTGTGTGAGCAAACGATGCCAACAGTTTGCAACTGTGTACTCTCATTTGCCCTGTCTTCACAAGCAGTGCCAGAGGAAATCTACTGGTACAGACTATTCATTCTCTCAAAATCCCTGAGTGTGGATACTGAGGATGGAGACAGACCAAGCTCTATTTCAGAGGTCCTCCACCCCCCTCTTCATTTTAAAAGGGCCAGGGGAACCTTGGTGTGTCACTCCTTACCTGCTATAATTGTTGTGGCCTGTCGCCTCACATTGTTTTTATCTGTATATTCACCATAGTCTATCTTCCCTTCAACATAAATACGAGCACTGAAAAAAACAACAACAAGAATTTAGGTCTGGTCAGAGACCTTTGCTGCTGTTTTCCACTCTATATCTGGAATCATAGAATGGTTTGGTCTTTAAGGTCCCTTCCAACCCATTTAGTTCTGACCCCCTGCCACAGGCAGGACACGTTCCACTAGACCAGGTTGCTCAAAGCCGCACCCAACCTGGCCTTGAACACTTGCAGTGATGGGGCATCCCCAGCTTCTCTGGGCAACCTGTTCCAGTCCCTCACCACTGACAGTAAAAAAATTCATCTATATATCTAACCTAAATTTCCCTCCTAAGTTTGAATTCAATACTCCTTCTCCTATCACTGCAGTTCATGATGAAAAGGCTGAATTCAGAATCTGAGTACACAGGCTTTTGTATCAGTTGTTTGCAGCAGGTCTGCTGACATTTTATGGCACTTCTATCTTAGTATAACTCCTGGTCATCATAACTATTAATCAATTAAGGCATTAAATCCTCAACCATATTTGTTATTCACTTACCCCTTTCTCACATACTGATAGGTAACATCCCTGAGGCCCGGTCTGAAGACAGAGATCCTGTGCCATGTCGTCTTCTGGCTGACATCACCTAATTTACATAAAAATAACAAAGTTGGATGTCAAATCCTCTTTTTGATAGAAGACTCAGAAATTAATTTATGAGATGTGATTTGAAAACACAAGTGTATTAGCACTCAATCTCCCACTTCATTCCAGAACTCAGTGTTCCACTCCTCTGTGTCCATATGAAAGTGTAGTGCAGAAGCACAGTTCAAATCAAGAGATTACTTTTCCTGGGAGACAGTGCTTACATTGTAACTTCCCCCACACACACACACACACTCCATATTGAATAGAAGGTAGAGAAAACAAGACACTTGTAGCTTCAGACAAAATGCATATTATTTTCTTTTCCCCACCCCTCTCTTGAAATACAAATAAGGTGAGAGGACCTGCTACACCTCTGATAAACCCCAACTGTGACAAGCTACCAACTTAACACTCTGTTCAGAGGAAGGTTGACAGGCAGGTCTCTTTTCAGGTTGGAGATTAGGATGACACAAAAACACACCAGCATCTCTACTGCCCTCAAAGGGACTTCCCTGCACCCAAGAGGTTTACACAGCAGCATGAAGACAAAGCGTGGTGGTGCTGAACATGCAAACATGAGCTCAGAACGCAGCAGAAGCACATTGCTTGCTGCAGACTCACCTCCCTGGCCTACGTCACTATCCCCTGTCCGCCACATCTCATTGGTTGCAAGAGAAAATATGGTAACAGGATTTTTTCCTTCCACTTGCCTCATGATAGGGTCCTGTCCAACCCGACCAAGTAACTGAACACGATTCATGGCTGAAACAAGAGAGAGCAAACACATATACAGGTAAACTTCTAATCCTGGAAAGCCATAAACTGACAGTTTTTGTGAAAGGCCAACACCACGACTTTCTGCACCTCCTAACCACTTTTCCAGCTCTTGTGACTTTTGGCTTATTTAGGCCCCCACAGATGGTTGACCATACCTGTACTGTCATTATCACTACTAAATAACTCACTTAGAAAGCCAAATGTTCTTTTGTCCTCTTCTTCCACAGACACCTCCATATGCCACTGGAGACTACTTTGCATTAACTTGTCTAGACTTCTGTTTCATTATGATAAACCATAACATTGTACTGTTTTTTCCTTAAAGGAGTACCTTTAAAACAATACAGTTGCAATATTATACTCCATTCTCTGAATCAGTGGGTGACTAGTTTTGACACAGGTATCAGGCCTAGGCAGACACAGTCTGTCCCTTCTCCATGTTCAAGGACAGCTGGAGGACATCAGGGGAATATCACTCTTGCACAAGCATGTGAAATGCGCAGTGAAGTCTGAACTGTACACTGTGCAAAT
Organism: Sclerurus mexicanus; assembly: GCA_013396755.1. NCBI lineage: Eukaryota > Metazoa > Chordata > Aves > Passeriformes > Furnariidae > Sclerurus > Sclerurus mexicanus. Next base: position 1,248,680 of record VWZF01004427.1, on the reverse strand, counting down.
CACAGTGGGGCACCACAACCCAAACAAGTCCCCCAGGCACAGAGGAATCTGAGAAACAAGCACATGAGACACCTAAAGGCAGATATGAGAAATGACAACAGCAGACCCAATGCACTGGCACTGATGAAGCACAACTGCTTGCCTTTTACAGGCCGTACTCCCTGTCAGGGCTTTTTTCTTTTCCCCCCCTAAAGTGCTGCTTGATTTGACAAAGACCAGACAGGAAGCTACTTAAGAGTCTGTGTTTCAAACACCACATTCTTAGTTACTACACTGAGGAGCTACTGTACCTACCTGTTTCTCTCCCGCCATATTACAGATGTTCTAAAACTGAGATAAACATAGAAAGTAACAGCTAAGTTGCACCTCAGGAGCTACTTACATCTTTCCAGTACCAGTGAGGGAACTGTATCAGAGTCATGTCTTACAAACTGGTGTAGCACCTGAAGGAACAGACACATGTTAGTTTCCAGGACACAAAGTACAAACAGCATTCACAAGCCTTTACACCTCATTTTCAGAACACTTACAGAGGTTCTTTTCCCTGTAAGTAATAGGGGGGATGAGGAAAAAAAACCATTCAGCTAAATGAAACCAATGGGATTATTCAAAGAATATCTGGTTAAAGCAGGTTTAAAAAGCTGCCTAGGAGAAAGGGTGGTCCACAGGTACATCTCCAGCAATTATTTTGGGGATGTGCAGTAACCACTGTTTTTCTGTAATACATAAATAGGAGGGGAGAGGTTTGAAGTGGAGTGATTGCTCAGTTCTTTGGGCTTTGGTTTTTGGAAATAAAAACAGTTTTTATAGTTCCACCAACTTCCTGCTTTACTTCAGAGATTAAGAAAACATGCCCAAAATGAACATCCACTCCTTGCCATGAGCAGCAGGATTCACTGACAACCCTTGTTCCCGAGCAAACAGCAAACCAAGGACGCAAAAACCTCGCTGCTGCAACTAAACACAAGTGGGTGAAATAGTAAAGGAACTGCCTTGATGCCAGCAAATATCCCATCCTAGAAGAAAGGAAGGGGGGGAAAAAGCCCATGAATATTTCTGCAAGAAGCCTGTGTACAGGGTCAGGACAGAAGCTTATTTCCTGTAACACGAGGCTGCAGAACTTAAAGGAATGCGAGACTGACCATCCGGTGAACGGAGGAACTAAACCAGAGGAAATGCAATTTGCAACCCAAAAGCTCTCCGGTACGTCTGTGTGCAAATAACCTCGGAGCTCGTTCCGCGCCCAGGGAGGTCTGTCCGTGCATCACCTTCCCCAGCAGCTCAGTACCCGAGGCCCGGCATTGGCACCCTTGGAACAGGACCGCGGCCGCAGCGCCTCCGAGGGCCCTGCCGCGTGTTTGCGGGGCAGTGCCGGCAGCACCGCCCCCGCCCCTGCCGGCCCGAGGGGAACCAGCTCCTCCCCGAGCAGCTCCCGGGCTGCCCCAGCGCTGCCCCGCCGGGACCGCAGAGTCACCGCCGGCCGGGCAGGGCTGCTGCCCCTCCTCGCCCTCCCCCCGCCCCCGGCCCGGCCCTACCTGCCACGCCGGCCGCCGCCACCTGCCGCCTCC
>VWZF01004427.1:1228985-1247096 GCA_013396755.1 Sclerurus mexicanus | reverse complement strand
CGGCGGGAGAGCCCCGGCCAGCCCGGGGATTGGGGGAATGGGATGGAGCGGCGGGAGAGCCCCGGCCAGCCCGGGGGGAGGACGGGAATGGGATGGAGCGGCCACGGGCAGCGGAGCTATCGGGGGGAAGGGAAGGGAAGGGGGGGAAAAAGTCCCTGCCATCATCTTACTTTTTACAAAAGTAAAAAATAAAAAAGGTTAAAATCTTTATTCGCACGTTTCGGCTGTTATAAGGTAGGATCTACCAGGTAAAAGCCAGCATCATTAAACAAGTGTCAGTAAAAAAAAGAAGTAACCGAGTTGCCAGGTTTACGCTCCCCCTCGGGACAGCGCAGCGCTCTGTCCGACCAACACACGCAGCCGGCAAGGACACACAACATACATTTAGCAGGGAGGAGGGCGTATCATGAGATCTAACAAAAACGAAATACCTACCGCAGTTTATGTGGGCAGCCCTAAAAACCTGAAAAAGCCCTTCCCAGTTCCCCTCCTCTTTGCTAAGAACCTGCAGTTTGCAGGCTGCACCTCGTGTGGGATACTGGAGGAAAAACAGATGCCCAACCCCTCTGTCATCTCCCCTACTCAAACCAGGAGTCCTTGCCGACCGGCAGGAAACAAGTCAAGCATCAGGGACTAAGTAGCCTACAAAAGCTTACCCAGTTACAGGAATTCTGTTGCTGGAAGCTAAGGGAAGGGAAGTTTCTCTTCAGCTTGCATTCCTTAACTCAAGGTGTTTCCTTTAACTCTTTGTCCCCCCTCAGTGAAATGCCACCCCGATTGCATCCCAAGCCCACCAGGACTGCTGTGTAACCAGGCTGTCTCCTCACGTGTAAGTAACGCTGCCAGTCTCTGCCTACCCACTCCTGGAAGGGCCCTGCTGTAGATGCCATCTCCATGTACAGCCACTGTCACACCCCTCCAAAGATACACTGAGCCACAGCATTAAGCCTATAAAAATCATCAATAACAGGGCCCAACTAAAGAAAGAGGGAAGCAAGGGGAGAAAATGTCATCCTTTCCCTTGTATGGCAGAGCTACACTTAGTCTGTATCAAGATCAATTACACAAGAAACTGAACAGATAAAAGCCTGAGGATAACAACCTTAAGTTCCATAATACAACACCTGTAAGCCAGCCATCCTTCCCTTGGCCAATACATCATAACTAACGAGGGAACAAAAAAAAAAAGAAAAAAAATAACCCAAAAACATGACAGGGAGAGATAATATTGGTCTATGAAGACCCTCAGCTTTCACAGGGCCATTCAGCAGTCAGAGCTTTTCAGACAGCACAAATTCAGTAACCCAGAGTAAAGCTAAATGAGCGACAACTCTTCCCTCCCACCAGGCGCTTGCTCTTTTGTTTAGAAGAGGTTTCAGACTCTTGCAACTTGGCACTTCCTAAGGCTTGGTCCTTCATGAGGGTCTGGGCAAGACGAGCTGCTTTAAGTTCCCTGCAGGGGGGAGACGGAAGGAAGAGGAGAGGAAGAAAGCCATGTCATGCACGAATCCCCAGCAGCTACAGAAGCAAGCTATGAACAATCTTGCACAAGAGGGTTACTGTAGTACTTCCAGCATTGCTGCAGGGGGGGCAGCTTTTCATCCCAGAGGGTGACATGAAGATTACTGTAACTACCGCTGAAATTTCTACTTAAGTAGAAGCAGCTCTAAGAATTTACCAAAAGAAAATTTTGTATCAGGTCAGCAACACACTGGCACCAGTGTGAAGAGCCCCTAGCTCAGTTTTTCTCCCATTGTTTTAGATATTTGTGAGTGGTGAAACTTAGATTAACATCTCATTTTGCACAAATACCTAAATAAAGGCACATGCTTCTTTTCCATTGCCTTTTTTCCCCCTGGTACTTGCTGTTCTTCCAGAGCATACATTGTTCTGCCTACACAAAAAACCTACTTCCCTGCTGACTACTGCACTGAGAAGGGTGCTAAGGCAGTTCCTAGATCCCAGCACCTCAAAACATTACTGCCAACAGCAATGAGAGGGAACAAGGGGAAAAGGATGTCCGCCACCACCTGATATTTCCCTTCCTTCTGTGCCAGACCACTATCTCAGTGCATTATCAATTCCTCACCTGCTCACTGTATCAATATTTGTCATCACCAGTGGTTGCAAGAAGTGCACAAGTTCACTGCTCTAACTCAGCCAGCCCCTCAAAGCCAGAAGTTGAAGCACAACTGCCTGGGCACTGCAAGTCGCTGCCACAGCCCCATCACACTCCCAGCTCCTGGCACAGGACCTGGCTGGGTATTTCTCCCTGTGCAGTCTCCCAGCACTACCACCCTACATTCAAGACCACTGACCAGCACATTATGTCCATGCCTTCTCCCTTTCACACCCAAGCCAGTCTTACCTTTCCAGCATGGCAGTCTTGCATTTCTCCACATTTAGCTCTTCCTGGAGCTGCACAGCTTTTCCACATGAAGGACGGAGAACAGGGTGTTTAGTGAGAGCTGTGGCAGAAGGTCTTTCCGCTGGGTCAGGATGGATCATGAGCTAGAAGGCAAAGGAGTTCAGAGTTTAACACTCCTGCCACATGCCAACTGCAAAAGCCAGCATCCTGCCAAGACTACTTGCTTACCGTAAGGAGCTCAAGGAAGCGAGGGGGAAGGTTCTGGGGGATCGGCGGGATGTTGCCCTTGCGGATGTGGTGCCACATGGCCCCGTTGTGCGGCAGAGGTGCTGCACCAGCTGCCAGAGCTACCGTGAGGGCCAGGGCAAAGATGTCTGCCTTGGGCAAGTTGCAGTATTGCTGCAGAGAGAAGGTAAAAGGTTATGGAAAGGGAGCATCTTGCTATACCAAACAAAGGTGGGCTGGAGTACAAGCTCAAAAAGAAACAGCCAGACAAGTGTGCTTATGGCACTGGTTTCACCGTTCCAGGGAGCCGTTTTCTTCTCTTTAGTACAAAAATCACTGACAGCCATGCCCAACACAAACAAAAGACTGCATCTGATACAATGACCTAGCAGTTCCTAAATCCAGCTGCAGCACAAACAGATACCGTCACTTAAATAGCTGAGCTAATGAACACATCCAAACTGGTTCTTCAATACTTATTTCCTTTTTATTCACTGGCCAGTGACAAGACTTCAGTCAGTTTTAAGAGGTATGTTGTGCCTCCCACCACTCCCCACTACCAGTTCAGTACTTATTGTACAAGGCATCTGTCTGGGTGAATATATTCTTCAGTAATCACACCCAGCAGTTTAATCTCAGCTGGGTGTGCAAATTAAATGCCTTCAAACTGATAAACATTTTGTCCCATTGATCCCTCCCAGGGGATAGTTGCAATAATCCAATGACAGTAACTTATAAAGTATTGCAAATATTTGCACAACAAGACCCATACCTATACTGTCCATAATAAAGCATTAATTTTGTTGATTTCACCACCAGATCAGTCAGAAGAAAGAGGAAATAAGATGAGGAACACACTAGACTAGTGACTGCACTACACTTGATCTCTCCCCACTTGCTCCCCATCCTGTTCTTCCCACTGCCCTGCCCGCAGTTGTACCTCCTGCAAAATCTCATTGGCCAAAAACCGTCTATCTCCTTCCTCCACCTGAGGGCTTGTTATCGATGTCACATGTCCAAGGTCACCTGGGACAAAGAACAACCAATTGGAATGTAATGAAGCAGTTTGATGTAATTCTCCATCAGTAAAAGCCTGCATTTTGTACACATCAACAGAGCAACAAGGAAATACTAAGTAAAAGAGTAAGCCTGTTCCTACTCAGGAATCTGGGCTTGGAAACAAGCACATTAGTTTCATAGGACTTGTTGTCTTAGAGGAATTAATCCTGGTAGGTAACTGGGGCATTCAAGACTTTGCTATGAGTTTTGTATGCAAGTGTCTTAAGCCAGCAGGACAGAGCAGTACCAAGCAGTAATGGCCAGCCATAATATTAAACCAGTTGTAAAGCAGGCTAAAACCTACCAATCTTATACACCACACCAGAAGAGAATTCATCTTCACTGTCACTCTCCTCCTGCCCAGCAGGGCCTGCAACTGCCAGCTTGTGACAGATGAAGATATTACCTGCAAGACAGAAAAGTTTAGCAAGTGTGATATCAGTAGACAGACTGCAGTAGCCTGACAACTTTGTAAAAATCCTGCCTGTCAAACCAGTTAAGCTTTGCAGCCAGAGAAACTATGCACATGCTTCCCATCAGACTACTTTCTGCCCAGCTCACATGTTCAGCAACACAGCTGGCAGAAGACAGCTGTATCTTGTGCAAAAAAAACCTAGTGAAATCAACCTTCCCCTCCCTCTGCCCTCTAAGCTTGAAGCATGATTTCAGCAGGATAAAGGAGCTCCACTATGAGAACATTAACTGTGTGGCTGAAGGGAGCAGTGCCCTGGAGGTGTCCATCCTCAAATGCAGGCAGGAAACCTTGTTACTATTTTTGCAGGAACTTAATCCCTCAGGGTAGGTACACATAGGAAAGTCAAGTGTGGTGCAACAAGGGAGCGACAAATTAGGAAGTCCCCATCTTGATTGGCAGCCCTGCTTGTTCCACTGGTACGAAGGTGAGTCCCACGAGCCAGAATTAGGAAAATTATGAGACAGAAGTAAAATCCTGACAACTATCAGAGTAGTCTCACTTATAGAGCAGCAGTGGTGGCACAAATTAAAATGTAAATAAATAAAAACACAACAGAAAAAGAAAAACCACAACCAAGCAAAAACAAAACAAAATAACGTACACAAGACATTCACCTTCTAGGGCAAGGTTCTCCTTCCTTTGAAGGATTACGATAGGTGAAATCAGAAGGATCTATTACAGTCCTACCCCTGAAGGGTCACTAGGGAGACCCTCCACAACGGAGGAGAGCATTATACTTACTAGGTTTGATATCCAGGTGCACAAGGCCAGAGTTGTGGATGTATTTCAGCCCCATGGAGACTTGTAACAATATTTCCTTCAGCTCTGCTTCTGGGAAATACTGCCCAAGCTTTGCATTTTCCAACAGCAGATCTTGGAGACTCCCACCTAGGTGAAAACACTGAGTCTGAGACCTCACAAAGGTTTTATAGAGCAGCATACTTGAAATAGCTTAGTAGAAACTACTGCCCAGAACACTTGCAGCTAGTTACACACTCTAGTGATCAAACCTGGACACCACCGTTTGGCTTCAACCTCTCAATTGCCTCAGAACGCCCTGCCTCCTGCTCACCAAGAGCTGAGCAACTACAGTTCTACCTACAGCACCAGGAGGGCTGACCTGGTGGTGACACTGATGGTGCTGCAAGCAAACAGTGGAAAAACTAATTACTTCTGCCATGCTTACAGGCAGAAAGCAGGTGGAGCAAGGAAATTAAGTTCCTGCTAGCAGATTTTTGACTGAAGAACGTAACATTTGACACAGACACAGTTTTGTGGGTCTCCACTGAGGCACTCCTGCTATTTGAGTACTAGCAAATATAATATTGGCCTCTCTCCATCAGCCTACTTTTCATCACTTCTGCTTTAGTCTCAGGTGCTCATCCACTAGAATACAAGCAATGCATCAATTCCACAGCAATGAGCAACTCTGGTTGCCTCCACCAGCTTTGAAAGCATTACTTCAAATAGCTACTACCACTCCTCACTGAGCTCCAATACTACAGGTGCAGTTGAAAGATGAGCATTACATGTTTGCCTTCAGCTCCTCTGGTAGTCAGAGCTGTCTTTTCAAACTTCTCTCAAACAGTGGTATGGCCAAAGGCAAATTCAAATAAGAGTGTACCACCCCAGTTACATTTTGCCTCATTATTTGCTCCATTCCTCTGCAGCTGTCAACCCTTTTCTTCCAGTCAAGATGCAAAGTGCCTTCCTCTCAACCAGGTAGTCACTCTTCTAGTCATTATCCACCTTCACTAAGAAGAGTTTGTTGCCAAGGTACATGGTCCTTCAGTTAGCTGCTCTTATGTAAATCTAATATCAGGTGTTACCTGGATAGTCCCAGGCACAACTCTAAGCATCAGCATGGGGAATGCTTTTCCAGGCCAGACAACACAGAGGAACAGTTTTAAAATCCCAGAAGTTAGAGGGTATTCACTGCTTCTAATACATTGGCACCCTTCAGAGTTTCATCTAAATATAATGAGCCCTTAGTGGTTTCTTCATGAATATGTCACCACAGTGCAGTTTGCTTTGTTGTAAGCCAAAATGTCCCATATGCAAGTACAAAAGAAGCTAACTGCACCCATCCTGAGATCCCAACCTTTAGCACTGTCCCAGCTCTTACCATTGCAGTGCTCATTTTGGATAATCATGTGATCATCCTCTGCCCAGGCTGAGTAGTAGCGCACAACATGGGGGTGGTGTCCAAGGACAGCATGAGCATAAACCTCACGCAGGGCCAGCTGCCTAGAAAAATACACACAGAAAAAACAGAGGTGACAGGGTGCCAGAGCCTGCTTGGGAGCCCAGATTGCAGCCTGGCTTAAGAAGGTCCTGAACACTTCTACTCCCCCTTTCTCTTGAGTTTGACAGACAGACTGGCTCTCACAGCTGCTGATGAAAAGCCTGCCCTTGCTCAAACGTGCTGAGCAGTTGTCAAAACAAAATAATCACCAAGCAAGTCTTTCATCAAAGAGGCCAAAGCAGCAGCAGCTTCAAAGACTCTGATTTAGCAAGCAGGAGACCATGAGCTGGTCAACACAGATATGAGCAGTGCTGGCCATACAGCAGGACAGGGACATACCATGAACAAACTAATAGACAATTATTATTTTAAAGAAACTGTCTGGATGCACTCAAGGAGTTCAGGTAAGCCATAATCTAACTTTGCAATGCATGTGATTTCTTCCTGTCTTAGACACTTATATCCAGTAGTTGTGCAGTGATATCTCCCCCCACTCTTCTGTTACTTGGAAGTGCAACAGCAATTTTTGCTCGTGCCATCCCTCAGATACCTTTAGATCCACACTCTCCTTCCCCACCCATCCCACCTCTCCAGAACACGCCCATGATTTCAACTGGCAGTTCCCAGCTAGCACACTCACTCATCTGAGGATCCTGCCAGAGGCCTTTTGGAGCGTTTGATGGCATAAACGCATCCATCAAGACGTTTGATGCACTTGAAGACTGAGCCAAATTCCCCCACGCCAATTTTCTCTAGTTCCAGGAACTCCTTCTTGTAGCGGGAAACCATATTGCTCTCCTTCAGAGGATATCGCTAAAAGGTCACAAAACCAGCAATGAGTTGAAAGATTTAAACAAAGACTTAAACAATAACAGCTGTCACATTTTCAGACACATGTAGAACTTGTTCTCAGACTACTTGTGTTGTTTCCTCTCCTGTTCTGGATGCTCATCCAGGCACATGTGCAGGTGTGCTGCCAGTTCTTCTTGAAACACTACCTTTCACTTAACCATGTCATGTTTTTCCTGACCACCTACCAAAGGTCATCTGGACCTGGTTTGGCCAAGTTGTGGGGTGGTTTTGTTCGGTTGGGTTTTATAACATCACGACTTGCTAGCCATAGAAGTAGAAATTGCAGCTAAGGAGAATTTTAGTTTAGTTGGCTGTATGTGCCTAAGCCTTCTTGGGTTACTGCCATCCCATCTCTTCTCTTGGCAGCCCAGATCAGTTCCTAGATGCATAACTGATGGAGTCAGTCAGGGAAGAACACCAGGCAACAACAAAACGCTCAAGTACTTGGCCTAAAGACAAGGCTTGAGAAGACACATTACCACCTTTGGTATGTAGAAATCCAGTATCTCTGAATTAGACCCATGTACTGAATTTGTGTTTAAGTAAGAGCTATTGCCTATTTTGGGCGCAGGAGAGAAGCTTGGTGTGTTGGCTTTGGGTGGCGCCAGCTATGTAAGAGCTGCTATACTCTGGTAGCTGAGGTTGCCTGCAGCAATGCCATTCTGCATCAGTTCTGACTCTTCAAGTTTGAAGCACCAGCTCTTGACTAATGGCAGATGAGCTGGTCTCTGTGTATTTGTTTGTATTCCCACTGATTTCTCACCTGGAGACACTTTTTCACAAAGGGTTGAAAGCCTGCAGAACAGCTGGAACATGATTATTGCTACAATAATGGCCACTAGGGAAATAGGAACTGCTGGTACTGCTTGTAGAGTGATGCCTACTGGCAGGGGAGGTAAGTAAAGACAAGCAGTGAAGCATGAAGTGAACAACAAGAGAGCGGACTAAGTGATTTTTCTCCGTGCTCCTGCATCCCTTACAGGGACAGCAGCTCACATTGCACGGTGGTTTCCACAGAAACCACTGCTGTGATTACTATAGTATATGATCTTAAAGGGGAGCAGGTGAGAGTTGGTCCTCACAGCCAGTAAGATGTGGCTCAAGAGCAGCCCTTCACAACAGGTTGCATTTCATAAGGCAGCTGTATTTTACACGATCTGAAAAACTTGGGAATAAAGGTACCTCACAGTACACAATTTTATATCTATATTACATACTCAATCTAATCAACACTCCAGCAGAATAATATTTCAGTAAATCACAAGCTACTTAAGACTTTCTTCTAGGGAAAACAATAATTGTGGCAGCCCCAGATGTTGCCTGGTAGCAGATTTGCTTTGCAGGTGTAGTTTTTCCAGGGAGACCGGTTTTCCTGCAATACCGGTCTGCTCGGCTAGAGGGTACCATTATTCTTCCGTAAGCCTAACTCACAACTGCAAAGGACAATTCTACCTTACTTGCTAAGACAAGATAGTTCCTTCAAGGGGCTACTCAGGAAAATTGAGATTTTTATCTCATCTAAATGAAAATATTTGAGGCTTGGCTTGCTTTCCAGAAGGCAGATGGATAGGTAGCATCGTTCCAGGTTAAACTGGGAAGAGGACTGTGGGATGTGGGTTCCCACTCCAGCTGCCCAACTCTGCCATCACAGCTGGAAGTACATGGGACCTCACACCAAGGCCAGCACACCCTGCTGCTGAGGTTTGCCAGCAAAGCACCACCACCAGCAAGAGGACTCTGTTTGGAGCTGTAAGAGTGTTTGCTGTCCTGGAGCTAATTATGGTGTGGCAGGCCCTTCCCTTGGACCCCAAGGCACACAGACAATGCCCAGCTGGACTTTTTCCCCACAGAGAGTACAGAGTCTGCCACCTCGCTTCAGAAATCTGCCATTGGTTCTACTGCAACTCAAACTCCGCCCTCAGTAGTTATGCACAAGTCAATCTTTGTGGTTTTGCAATGCAGGTCCATATGTTATTTGCAATATAGAAGCTGTATTCCATTCACGTCCAAAGATTCTCACTACACCGATTCATAGGGACAGCAATACACCTGCTTTTTTGAACAACAAAGGTACAAACCCTATTTATCTTAACTCAATAGCATAGTAATACAATTCCCCTCTGAGGAACCCAAATTATATTCCCTAGGAAGACTTCCTGTCCAAAATCAATGAGTTTTAGTATTACTTGTCAGAGTTTCAGATCTGCTTTAGTACAAGTTTCCTTTAGAAATACAAATCACTCCCAAGTTTATCATGTCAAACAAATGTTAACAGAACATTCAGCTTGGAATTATTGTGTCATAGGTATTGATCCTGTGGCATGATGCCATGATTTATATTCCAATAACAGTACAAATTTCAAACACCAAGTCTTTACAGTCATCTTATCTGCTCTGTGGGAGGGAAGCACACATACACTCACCTGTGTAGGTAGCTCCTGTATAATCTGGCTTCTTGAATCAGGATGCTTCCTATAACAGAAATTTAGGAAACTCTGGTGTTATCATTTCAGTGCAGCAATCCAACCAAGATTTGAAATTAAAACATTTTTCAAAAGAACCTCCAAACCTTGCTTTACAGCTTAAAAATATATTTTATAGAGTTAATACACACATTTTTAGTTGAGGCCTTAAAGATGGTCTCAGGTTAGGAAATCTTTGTTTCCATTTAGAAAACCTCCACAAAGCAAGTTTGGTACTGCCCACAGGACAGTGTCATTGTCCAGAGGCATCATTCTCCTGGCCACCCCATTACTGGTGAAGCTACAGCCATAGCACTGAAGTTAGCTGTTGATCCTCCACTTACATTTCTGAACAAAGGAAGTGATTGATTTTTATTTATATTTCTGTTACCTTTACATGTCTATTAACATTTGCTCTGTACCAGTGAATACTACAGGAGTGAATGACTCATTGTTAGCAAATAAGTCCAGATACTGAATGTCTCCATTACTTATCTCCTTTAAACAGTCTGCTTCCAGTCTGTTATTTAAGATGAGCTCACTTACCGCTCTCCTCTGGTCTTCTTCTTGCCATGAGGAAGAAAGAGCATTTGTCGATACAGTTCTGGTGTAAAGGGATTTATGTTGACAAGAGAAGCTTGGGTAGAGTCATCTGAGTCAGCACCAGGAGCATATCTCGGCTGTCGGCAGCCTTTGGCTGGGACCTTTGTCCCAGAGGAAGGCAAAGCTGTCTTCGATAACAGGCTCTGTATCAAGAGAGGGGGGGAAAAAGTAGAAAAGAAACCAGAAAAATGTTTTTGTGTCTGCTATGACAGAATAAAATTCCTGTTCTCCTGTAAATCAAGAGTTTCACTCCTTTGCTTGGAACAGCTGATTCATTAAATCCCTGTGTCCCCAGTTTAGCCCTGTCAGTTTTCTTCTTCCACAAAGAATTTCATTCTTTGTTAAGCCCTTTCAGATTCTATTCCCTGCTCCCTTGGGCAAGGCCTGCAGAGCCATTTTGGCAAGCACTGTACTCAAGAGGAGCCAGCTGCTCCTTTTTCCCCACCTACAGAGACACAAATTGCATCATATGTTGCATTAACATGGAAGACCTAGTTCTGTCAGACATGGACTGTTGCATCAGTTTGGGCAGGGCAGGTTTGTCAGGAGATGAGCTGGAACACCATCCAAGTTTCCCTCTGGTTCTCCAGGAAGGGATAGGGGAAGTTGGTACAAGTATTTTTTATATGGCTACTGGCAAAGCAACCAAAATCATTTCTCCTCATGAATAAAAACCAGAGTTTCAAAAATTTAAATTCAGAAGGAACTCCTGGATTTTCTATATTTCAGCTTCCCATAGACAACAGACCATTTGGTTTCACCTACTATTCCAAAACCTTGGGCATAACTTCAGAGAAGGACATCACTCTTGAGTTGGAGACAAAAATCCACTCTGCTTTAACCTCTTCAGTAACCATCAGCTTTTTAAAATATAAGTTTGGGTTTGACTTGCTTCATCTTCAAGAGAGCAGTATAAGGTCTAAAAGGTTTTTTAACATACTGCTTTCTTCTAGATAAAAGCCTTTCAAGAACCCCAGATTCTCCCTGATGAAGACGAAGTTACTCGTGTATCTTTTCAATCCAGCAGTGGTCTCACTCTTATAATCTCAGAGTCACATCTCCGTTCACACCTAGAGTTTCTCCCTTCTCTCAATGAAAGTTTCCAAAGATAAAACTAGAGTTGCATGCAGTATGCTGCACCCACCTGATGCTGCACTCATGGCTATAGCTACTTCTGGGACATTCCTTTATTTCTATATTGTACTTAAAAGCCTGGCTGGTGCTTTACTATGACCCTGAAAATTATTCTTGATCTTTTTCTCAAGCTCTGCATCTCCTTGCTCCTGGATGGGAAAGTCCCGCACACAAATGTGTTAACAGCAGTATGTCCAAGCCCAATTTACTCAGCAGCCTAGAAGCTCTGTAGGATTGTGGCTATGTTCTAGTCCAGCCACAAGCCAAGGAAAGGAACACCATTCCAGCCTGCTGATGTGTGCACACATGCAATTCCCATCTGCTCCACAGGGGCTTTATTTTTATTTCATGATCAAGCAGACTTGTCTCACTGTAACATCATCTGAGAGTAGCTGCTGCCATGCAGTGTAGGGCAGCTACCATAACCAGCTCTAGCAATCTGTTCCAGGACTGAGCAAACCTACAAAATGCTATCATCTGCCTCTTGCCACACACCCCAGCTGGGGCTCTGGTGCTCATCTATCTGCAGTTATGTGGCCCTGCTCTCCTTCCCTTCCCATCACCTTCAAACACTCCAAAAATCAATGCTCCCAGCCTTGTTTATAACAGAATTTGGGCCCTTTAGAGCCCACCTTTTGCAGCATGCTTGGAAGCAAAGACCATTCTCCTAGATGACAGGAAAAGAAATGAAATTGTTGCTTTCATGCAATTACTGCTTGTGAGCTACAAGGTGGCAAACTACAAAGCAGCATGTCTTGAAGCATCCAGCCAACATATTAGCTACATAAGAGCACACACTGAAAGCACCCTCCACTACCAACTAAGCCCTCTGCTCACAACTCTACCACATTCCCCAGCAGGATAGGGAGGAGAAACAGGGCAGAGGGGAAGGTAAAACATGTGGGTTGAGAAAAGAAAAATTTAATTATTAAAATATAATAATTATTATTATTGCAATGAAAGGAGGCAACAAAAAGAGAAATAAAACTGAGGAGACACAAGTGATACATAATACAATTACTCATCACCCACTGACCAATGCCCAACCCATCCCTGAGCATCAATCAGCCCCTCCTGGCTAATTCCCCTCTGTGTATATAATGAGCACAACATTCTGTGGTATGAAACACCCTTTGACTAGTTCCTGGCAGCTGTCCTGGCTATGCTCCCACACCTTCTTGTGCTTCTGCTCACTGACAGAGCATAGGAAACTGAAAAGTCCTTGGCTTTGGGTAAGCACTACTTAGCAATAACTAAAACATCAGTGTGTTAGCAACACTATTCTCATACTAAACCAAAAAAACACAGTACAGTACCAGCTACTAGGATGAAAATTAACTCCAAAACCAGGACAACCTCTCAGGTATGTTAGGGTGAGACTTAAGGAGATTTTATTATAAAGGGTCACTTCAGGAAATTCTTGTAGTGATGCCATTTAGAGCTGCTCCTTCCCTAAAAAGTGGCTGGCCATTCCTCAGCAAATATTACCACACAGTTGATTATATATGGTCAGAAGATCATTCTTCTCTCCACATAATCAGGTTTTTGGAGGAGGATCAAATCCTAGTCAAATCCTAGCTCAGAAGTATTAAAAAGACTGATCATCTGTGTACCACTTAAGCAAAGGAGCAACCAGTCTATCATTAGAGCAAGAATATTGAGAGAGGAACCGACAGCTCCCCTTCACTGCAAGTCCTGATGGCTAGGAGCCAGTGCACACACCAGAAATTATCTAGGAACAGAGAAGCTGGTGCTGAGTCTTCACCTGTGCTCACAGAAGACAAAAAGCAGTTGTGCTGTATTATATTTTACACAAAAAAGTTTCACAGATAATAGAGGCTGGGCATTCTCCTAAGAAACTAGCTCAGTAGATAAGTGATCCAGTCTTGCCAGACAAAGTACATCCCAGCCATAACAACATTTCCAACTATCAAAAGAAAGCCCACTTGCATGCAAAAGTGTGCTGAACAGAGAAGAAAGGGCAGCTGCCGATCTACAAGCTCCCTCTGGAATTATGAGCTTTCTGAAGGGAAATGCATTTATCTCCTACAAACACGTTACAGACATCCACTCCCCTGAGCAGAATGTGAGGTGCACGTGGGCAGCCAAAGCACATGGTTGCTTGGGGGTTTTTAAAGCCAGACTGACCCAATACCAGTTAATTAGTTTTAACAACAGCTTTGAAAGAGTCGAGGCAATTCCTCCCACACACGGGTTTCTATTCACACACACACAACAACCCTTCCTTACCTCATGGTCCAGGTTTCTAAAGGAATAGCACAGGCTGTTAACAGTAACATTAAAAAATGCTTTCCACAGAGCTAGAAAACGATCCCCTCACCAGCCACACAGTGATGCCACAGCAACACCAGAGACCTCGCCTGTTCAGACACAGAGTTGATACACCATTACCTTGGGAGTGTGGGGGGTGTCACATAGCTGCAGCTTTTTCCATGTGATGTGCAGTGGTGTCTTGGCATTACCCCAGCTCTTGCTCACAGCTGGGGAATCCTTCAGGGTAGGACTCACCCAGGCTTTTGTCCTGCTCAGGAAAATCTCACTAAGCTTTCTCTGAGGGGGGGTTGCTGGCAGAGGACTGCTCTCTTGCCATTTCTGGAACTCAGACCTCCTGGGAGGGCTCAAGCTCAGGGAGTCCTCATTTATGCTTCTGTCTTCACTCTCTTCACCACAACTGGAAAAATCCAGCCGCTGAACAAAATCATCGCTGTTGTCCCAGTCATCCATGTCACTACATGAAACAGAACAGGTATAGCTGATATTGGTCTGCTTTGTTCGAGGGAGAAAGGCAGAAGGAAAGGAAGGCAGAATTATTTACACAGATTAACTGTCTTTTTCCTTGTTTCATCAAGGGCATCAATTCTGTTGACCACACTCCCCCACCCCAATCCCCCAGGCAAAGGAACCTTAATCACGCATAGGTATCATTAGACAGCCTTGGTTAATGAAGACTACCCCAGAATTACTAAGTACAAATCCATTCAGCTACTGCTCATGTAACACCAGATTTTACACTTTTGTCAGGTGCAAGTCAGATACAACTCAGAAGCCACTGCCTTTCCCAGTAAGCCTCCAAGAGAACCTCTCCATTCACTCACTAGTCTCTCAAACAGAGAACCAAAGGTATTGCATTCTAAAGAACAATACACCCCAATCCTCCCCTCATCATTTTCTACCTTAAATTTCTCAACCAGAGAAAAAGAACCCACAGTACCTACAACTGCAAAAGCAGAAGGTGCCCTGAGAAGTTACCAGATACCCCACAGAGAGCCCTTCTCCTACCCTGGCACATTTATAACCACCCCTAACACCTGAGGCAATGCTAATGGGAAACATCTGGAGCTTGCTAGCACCTGTCCACAGTTGCCTGGTGGATGAGGGGTTTTGCTGTGGATGTGGGTTTGCTGTGCCTGCAACTAGCTCTGCAGGGAGTCAGGGCTCCCTCTGAGGCTGAGTCAGCTCCTTGCTTCTGCACGCTCTTCCCTTCTCCAGCCTCCTGGGGCCTGTGAGCAGGATGATGCTTGCTGAGGGCTGGTCTGCTCCACGATAATCCCATCACAGATCCAGTCTTCATGGGCTTTGCTTGTATAAGTTATTAGTCTTGTGGTGATGGGGCCCTGCACTTCCTTCTTTTAGGTCTGAATTTCACTTCCTGCATTTAGATGTTTGTTAATTTGGGCAAGAGTTGCAGCTTGCATAGAGAGGTCAGTAGCCTAATTTGTAATGTATAAATTTATAACTGTTTAATTTATAAGACTTCAGGAGAGAGTTAGGAGCCATACACAGGTCTGTCTTGAGGTTTCAAGGGAGAGGAGGGAGAAGCTGGCTGTGTTGGTGAAGGCAGCCCTGAAGGTAGGGTTGCTCACTGGTCAATGTCTCCTGTCATTGCACTTCTCTGTAAAAAACAGGGATCGTCCATGTCTTTGTGAACCTGAGCTTTGAAGGGGGACTAGAGGGAGTTTTAATTAACTGGGGAAAAGTTTACAGCAGCCTTGTCTAGGCATCAAGGAGAACTGCTAGAGGGACATGCAGAAATTGGAAGTGGCTGCAGCCCAGACAAGATGGGCATTTGTCAGAACCAGCACCTGCTTTCCTGAGGCAATTCCCATCAGAACATAAAGGGACATATTGGTCTGAGGTCTCTCTGCTCTCCTAGCACATTCTTTGAATGAAAAGTATGACCATATGGGTCCCTGAAGTTGCCTGTAAAGATTGTGATGAACAATTCATTTGACAGAGGCCTCCAAAGCAGTACCGGGAGGACATGCCAGGAATTCAGCACTGGTTGCATCTGGCTCAGACAGCCAGTATTTCTCGTATTTCTAGTATTTCTTGCAGGCACAGAGCCTGTTGCTGCTGTACAGCTCCTCTGAGCCTGAACTGCAGCTGCTGTGTCTCCCTGTGCCTTACCCAGAGTGAGGCCCAAAAGCCTGGGAGTGCCAGTGCTGGCTGCTTTTTGCTATGACAAGCTGTCTCTGCAGCATCTGGCCAGCTGGGATCCAGGACCACTTTAGTACTGCTGTAATCTGACTGTATTAATCAGCTGTTAGGTACTTGGAGTGTTGGATTGGAATATGTTATTTTAAATCTGAGCAAATAATGATTTTAGTCCCCATAACTACATGTTGATTAAAAACTCAGCAATGCAACTCCTTCAGACCACAGTTTTCAATCTCACCTGAAAAAAAAATTCTTAATTTTTTTTTCTTTTTTGTTTCCCTCAGGATTTATAGGCAGTATTCATTTTTTCTAAGGAGGGATCTGGTATATATAAAGGAGAAAAGGTGCTGTTTAAAGAAGGTTTAACTTGTTCATCTTGCATCTTCTAAATAAAAGCCACCACATTTTAATTTCATATTTTTTTTCTGGAGGACTGCTCAAAAATCTGATGACAGTTTTCTTAGCCCTCAGCTGGACAAAAAGGGTGTTCATTTTCTTTGAAAGAAGAGTTTTTTCTTCTAAAAGGGTAATATTACCCCCTGGCCTAGATCTTTTGAATTTTGGTGAAACAATAAAGAGGGAAAATGTGGCCTTTTTTTTCTGTGTGTATCCAGCAAACAGTGTGCTCTCAGCAGGCCCAGGTTGCTGGCCAAAGCAGTATCAACAACTGTGGTGCTGCCAGGCCTCTTGTGCCATGGGGTTTTTTCACCAAAAGCCAAGAGCTCAGAGCATGACGACATTCCACATATCTTGGAGCCAGCGCTGGCAGCCTCTGCTCCCTGTCACTGGCTGCTCTTCCCACTGCATCCCTCCCTCACGCTGGGCCAACACTGGTGTGACTGCGCTGCAAAGGGGACCTGGAACAGCTCTGCACCACAAATAGCTCATTTGGATCCTGGAGGAATTACTATTGGGGATTTGTTTCCTGCCTGGATTGCTGGGGACTGACATTTGTGGGGATGAAGGAGAAGAGAGAAATGAGCTGTCACTTTAGCATCACCAGCATGCAAAAATATATTTATCCAAATGAAGCTTGGCACTGTCTGTATGGTTAAAGCAAAACATGTAGCCAAGTATTTGCAAAATCTGGCTTTTCTTTATACAGTAACAAAATATTGTGCAGGGTTTGGTTTTCTTTTTTTCCTTTACCAGTCACCTTCTATGAAAAACTCCATCTGCTAAACACCACCTACTCTGGTCTATAGCTCTGCAAAGTAAACTTGAGCACGGACTTTGTGAAACAAAATGCCCACTCAGTGTTGGAGCTGTCTGAAATGAAGCTCACAGCAAATGGATGCTAATGGTACCGAAAGAAAAAGAAGAAAAAACCTAAACCATCTGCTGGGGAAATTGGATGATGGGTTTCCTAATGGCGTATTGAACACTCAGAGCTGCCCAACAGGAAAAAAGTAACACAATTAAGGCTTTCATGACAATATCTTCCTTTTAATTGTGGCCTGCTTAATTGGGTAATACAATTAATCAGAAAGACCTAGGGAACCAAATTAAAACTAATGGCATTGATGGTAGCACAACGAGGATGGCAATAACTAAAAGTTGGCTGCCTGTGGATGCCTTGGGCATGGCCTGCGCCTCCCTCTTTCAACCTCAAGCTGATTCTGCCTGTTCCTCCGAAAACCGTTTCACATCCTTCTGCGGCACATGTGTGTGTGTATATACGTGTGTATGTACACACACGGACATACACGTCGGTGCATACTGGATCAGCATCCCTGGCGGCTTGCAGCTGCCACCGCAGCAGTCCGGAGCCTGCCCCGTTGCCGGCCCTGAGGCTGCTCTGCCCATTCCCCCGGAGCCCCCTGCCCCGGGGGGACAGCCCGGGGAGGAGGTGCAGCGCCGGGCTCCGCGGGGATGCCCCGGATTGCTCCGCCCGGTCCCAGTGCCGCCCGGCGCTGCAGTCCCGCCCCGGGGCGTGGCTCCCCGTCCGTGCCCCGTCCGTGCCCGCCCCCCGCCNCGAGGCGGCGGGGCCGCCGCGGGCGGAGGCGGAGGAGGACCAGATCGTGGCCGTCTTCGTGGTCACCTTCGACCCCCGCACGGGTGAGCGGCGCCGGGGCGCGGGGGGCCGGGCCTGGATGCGGCCGGGGCCGGGCATCCCTTGGGGACCGCTGCGCCGGGAGCGGCGCGGCTGGATGGAGCGAGCGGGGAGCGGCCGGAGGGAGCCGGGATGCGCTGTGCCCCACGGCGGGCGCGGGGCGCGGGGGCCCCGCCG
>VWZF01004427.1:1175806-1228965 GCA_013396755.1 Sclerurus mexicanus | reverse complement strand
GTGGGCTCCAGCGAAACCGAGCACAAGGGGCACTGCGTTTGGTCTCCCCACCGGGACGAAGTTCTGGCGGGAGGAAAGCGCCGCGCCTGGTGCCGCTCCGAGGAGAGGGACGGGTGCCTCTGCCCCACAGCGGGTCACGGCACAGGGATTTTGGGGACGACACCCGCTGTGCCCCGCAGAGGTTCAGGCAGAGCCTCTGCCCAGCGCTGCCTGGAAGGCACCAACCTGTTAGCAGCATCTTGAGAGCATCCTTCTGCCTCCGTGGCGTGGCGTGGCGCAGACCTGCCCGCAGCTATCGCTGATGGATGGTGGTTGTGGCAGGCGCGAATCGGCGGGCTCGCAGGGCATGNGCCGGCAGCAGCAGGGCTGTGTATTTCTTAGTGACCAGTGTGTTTAGAGGCTGGCCTCTGGCAGGATCTCTGGGACTTAGTGCTTTGAAGGAGTGCTGCAGTCCAGGAGGGCATAGGAGAGCAGCAAGGGAATGGGTTTCCCACTTTTTGCTGCCGTATCCATCTCCCTCCGTGCTGTTGGACTGTAGTGTTGTATCACTTCTTTTACTGACAGAGGTTATTCATTCTAAATCTGTAAACTGGCATTTCAGAAAACAACTTTGTCTTCCTAGTCCTGTGCTCCAGCGGTATCCACAAAATAGGATGTTATGACACAGATAGGAAGTTAGCACCCGCCTTGCACCTGTGAGCACAGGTACTGCTGTTCACAGGGATCTGATGTCCTGAGATAGACTGTTGGGTCTTTTGGCTGCCAGCCGGGGGTAAAAAGGCAAGAGTGGTGCATAGCTGAAAGACCTGGTACAGTCAGAAAGTTTAGGAATTAGCTTGGGAAATTCAGGAGCCCATTCGCATCCAGGTGTGGGTGCGAGCTCCTCTCTCCTCTGAAGAGAGGGGCTTCCTTAGCAAATCCACAGCAAAAGTACTAGAGACAGGAAAGAGCTCTGTGAAGCATAGTGGGGCTCCTCAGTGGAAGGGGAAGGTAGCTGTCATCACGCTCACAGGAGGGCCCTGATAGTAAAGATTGAATGCCGATCTTGAATGGAAAATCCTAAGGAAGTAGTGAAGAGAAGGAAGCCCCAGGTGTGATATGCTGTCAGAAATGCACACTGCCAGACAGTGTGGCTGCTGTGTCCTGAAACACCCAAGGGTTTTGAGAAGTTACCCCTTCCATACTGCACCAGAGAGAAGTATCTTCAGTCTAGAGGTCAGAGGCTCTTGACTCATCAGAATCTGAAATGAGATTGGATGTCATCTTTCCAACAGGAGATGGAAAGGGGAGGTGTTTCTTCTAAGTATCCAAAACATGAAAGAGTCTGGATGACTGCAGCAACAGCAGGTTGTCTTTCAATTTGAGAGCATATGCCTTCTACAAAATGGTGAGATTTTCTTGGTTGGCAGAAAGTTGAGCTTTCTCAGGAGTTTGTCTGAACCAGCTGTTGCTTTGAATGAAGTCCAGGGAAAGTTGGGAAACAGCTCTTCTCACATGTGATGTGCAGTTAATGCTGGGCGTTATCAGCCTTGGAGTAGTCTGTCAAGTCCTGGAAGATTCAGCATCCTGCTGCTACTCAGCATGGATGATGAATGTAAGGAGCATGATAGGACTGTGAGGTATATGTGTCAGCTTCACAGGTGGAGAGCAAAGTGCCCTATGAAGGATGTGGACCTGGAGAAAAGATCTTGAAGTTGCAGTGGTGTGAACTGGCTAGGGTCAGAAAGAATATGGTGATTCTTGGGTCAGTCACATCACGTGGTGTGAAGGACTTCTGCAGCGTTCATAGGGGTATCTGGTCCTTGTGTGTGACTTAAAGGAAATCATCCAGTTAGTGTCTGAGCTGGAAACCTGCTTGATCCTGCCCAGAAAAAGCAGAGCAGGCCTCCTTTGGCATATGAAAGGCAGAATTTCTGATGGTGGCGGGGCAGGTAGTTGTTCCAGGTAACATCTGCTCAACTAGGCAAGCAACTGGGTGAGAGATGTTTTACTGTATAAGGATGAAGTGGTGACTATGCCAATAAAGAACGTGACAGCTTTTCACCTATGTTTAGAAGGGCTTGAAGCAGAAGAGCTCAGTGTATAGCAGTTGCATGTGAGGAGTTCATGAAGGTAGGTTATGGTGTTGCCAGGTCACTGTTACAGTTCCAGTGTCCTTGTGACTCTGTCAACGCTCGTGTGAGTGACTGAATGTAAGAGCCAGAGGCAGCTTCTAAATCAGTCAGTGGTGCTGCCCCTCAGCTCCAGCGTGGTGAACCTTGTGGCACTTGAGAAGGAGATCTCTTCACCATTATTGCAGGGGAAATGATAATAATCAACTTTGTGGAGGTCCCACATAGTCTGCTGGCTTAAAGGGTTGTGTGAGTAATGGAGAGAGACAAGGAGGGAAGAGAGGAAAGTAATCAGTTTTGCATCAGTGAACATGAAAATATTCCGTTTTTCTGTCCCACATTTCTTCCATGCAGGAAACAGAGCCACTGCATGGCTAGGTCACACTTTCTGCTTCTCCTCCCCATGCACACCACAGTGGCATTGCACAGCTGGGGACCCTAAAGCTCTTGAGAAACATTTAATGGTGAGGAAGTACACGGTGATGGCCCCCAAATGCTAGAGCACCAATATCTTTTTTGTACAGATGTGAAAATCCAGTGGAAAGAATGCAAGAGGAAGAACTTTGCACACACCAGAAACTGAGTGCTGGTTCTGACCTGACCTGAAGCTGGGAGATAGCTCCCAAGAGATCAGATCTGCAGATTTGACTCTCAGCAAAATCACTCACCCGCTCTCTAACACTGGGTCACTCTCACTTGGAAAGTTTCCTGTGTGCATGAGACCTGCTTTCTCCACAAGGAAGGGCAATGCTTCCTGTTTTTCTAAAGCATTGCTCCCTCCTCCCTCCTCCGGTTTCTCAGGCAGGCTGGCAGTCGCTATTGCATCTGGGTGAAGTCTCTCCTTTGTTTGCTCTACTGTTTCACCAGACCAACTTTCTTATTTTTTTACCTCCATGTTTGTTCTCCGACTGCCACGTCACTCATATGTTCACAGGGCATGGCAGCATGAGAAACGGCCAGGACTGCAGGTGCAGGTTGCTCCTGACAGATTCCAGGAAAAAAAAAATAGCTGAGTGATATGTGAGTTGGTTTTGTGGTCACAGGTAGGGCAGAGATCTACTTCAAGGCGTCCTTTCCTTATTACTGCTACAGAACAGACATTGTTTGAGCCATGTCCACTTCGACACCTCTGCAGTGGATATGACACCTGTCAGTGTCTGTGACTAAACTGAGCAAAGGCAATTTCCTTTGCTTTTGATGGAACTCTTGTATATTGATCTGTTAATCTACAGGTAATGACCAATACGTGATCCTCTGTGGTGCAAGACTTAAAAGCAGATCTGGCCTTAACCACAATTTTGTGGTTAAGAGGCAACAGTCAGCCTCAAGAGTTGGCTTCCTCACTCTTTCAAGGAAGAGTCCTGTGCCTTTAAAAAGAAAGCCGAACACACACACACAAAACCCCAAACAACAAAAGCCAACATCTATATATAATATGCAAAACCTACAGGGGACCGCGCGGGCTGACATGATGTCATTGGCTTTCCCTGCCAGCCTTTCACACGCCTCAGAGGCGAAGGCGCTTCACAGCAGAGCTCTGTGGGTTCGCGTGTGATCGCACAGAGCTGTGCTCAGGGTCACGAGGCTCCTGCTGCTCCCCAGCCAGCCTGGCTCGACGGGAGAGGTCTACTTGTGCACTAGAAGTGGTTTGTTGGATGCAAAACTTCTCCCGTTGCCATGCCTAAAGCTGTTGGGTTTTTTTGAAGTCCTTGCCAGGCAGGGCTGGGGGAGGTCTGCTGAATACAGCATCTATGTGTGAAGAAAAATAGCCTATTTAAATGTCAGTAGCTAAGCCCAATTCCTGTGTGAGAGTGCAGGCATATACTTGTGCAGTATGAGTAATGAGACAAAAGACAGGCTTTAGAAATGAGGGCTCATATTTAAACATCTCCAAGAGTCTCAGCTGAGTGTAAGGCCCTTCCAAATGTATGATGTCTGTGGAAGCACAGCTGGGATGCTCACCCCAAACGGCAGGAGGACTGCACCAGTAGGAATCACCTTTGTGCTGCATTTGCTGTTGCATTATACTGAAGAATGTTTTGTTTGCCTTGTTTTTAAAACTAAGCCACATTACTTCAAATGCTGTGGGCAAGTTACTAACAGAGAACAAAAACGCGGCGGGTAATCCTGGAGCACAGCTCGGTGCCAGGGGAGTGTCCAGGTGGGTGGGTGAGGCTCTGAACCGCTGGCATGGGAAAGTATAAGAATTCACCCTTTTTTTTTGTCCATGGTAAACTTGCTGCTGGACTTCATTTGCTTTAGGGACATTTTGTGACTTCCCTGATATCATCTGTTCCAGGATCAGGCTCCTCAGGTGGCCTTTTCCCCTGAACAACTGCGTGCTTTCTGGCTGGCTTGGCAGGTGACAGATGTTTGCTGATCTTGATCTAGCTTGTAGTTCATGTGCTTTTTTTGTTTGGTTATTCTAGCATACACAAACACTTTGCAGTACTTGGATCGCCCCAGCCTCCATATAAAGTTTCTGCTAACTCCTCCTATCCTAAAGAAAATTAGAAGAGATTTCAGGGAAGTAGTGATGACTGGGATGATGGCTTAGGGGTTCCTATTTGACCAACCCTGCTAAGCGCAGCCAAAGGACAGTACTGGTGATGGTATGACCTATCACAGAAACTCATCCTAAAGAGCAAGTCTATACTTTGGGATCTTTCTGTGTGGGATACTTGTGTTGACCAAAGCTTATCCACTGTCAGGTAAAATTATAGCTGCTCTGTGATTAGGTTTACCAACCATAAACCTCAAACTAGCACTAGCTTTGGAAATGGCCCCCAGAGTCCTGCAATATCTGAGTGTTATGCTACAACAAGCACTGTCTGCAGAAGGTGTGTGGAGTATTGTATGTCAGCTACTGTCTGTGACAGTTTAGGAGTTCAGGAGTTGTCTTAGGGCATGCTACTGGCATCCCAGTGTTATAAAAGCAACAACTTGCTGTGGATGGTGTTTGCACTTTAGAAAAGAGTACTGTATTCAAGCTTACCCAAATAAACTTGCTTCTCTGCAGGTAACATGGTGGAGTGGTGTTTACCCCAAGATATAGATTTGGAAGGCGTGGAATTCAAATCCATGGCAAGTGGGTCCCACAAAATCCAGTCAGATTTCATGTGAGTATGCCTGAGCTATGTTACTTTTTCTTCTTCTTAGTTGTACATCTACACCACCACCCCTTAATTCAGAAAATGCAAGAAAAATACCATCCAGGAAGTTAAGTTCCTGCATAAATGTGCTGCTAAACTGTTTCTAGCTGAGCCAAAGATACTTTTCAGATACTTCCAGCACCATATCAAGTACTAGCTAGCTGGAGGGATCTGATGTATGACAGCTCTGGCTGTGGAGGCCGACTGGTGAATGGGGCAGGCCAGCTTCTCAGTGGGGTGCAAATTTTAATGTGTATTGGGTAAATTATACTGCACTGTCACTATTGGGACTGTCAGCAGAGGCCTAGGGCAAAGGCAAAGAATGGCAGAACTGAAATGGGAAAGATTTTGCAGAAATGGGTCTTAGAAAGAGGTTCTTAATTCTGTCAGTGCTTTTGGGTCCTTTAAAAGTTTTGATAAACAGTTCTTGCTCACTTTCATCTTTGCTAGCTCCTTCCTTCAGCAGAAAGATGTAGGAATTCTGTGCATTTTGCTAACAGTGTTGCAGTGCAGCAAAGTTTTGCAATGAACTGCAGTGTCACAATCCCTTTTGGGCAGGAATAACAGTTAGTTTCTCAAAGGCACATGAATTGAACCCTTGCAGTTAGCTAGGGTGTGCTTCAGTGTGCTGGCACCCAAAATACGACTAGGTAGTTAGACTACTCAGAACTGCATGCACTGCAGGCTTCTTCCTTGGAGGAAGAGCACTGTGTTGACTGAGTTGTGCATCCTCTGTTGGTGTTCCTTCCAAGTTACTTCCTTACTTGCATTCCTTACTGGCCTGTGACATGGCTGGTAGGGGCTTTAGCAGGAACTCTTGCCTTAAATATCCTGTCTTATTCCTGAGAAGACTGGGGCACCCAAGGCTTGTTCTCAGACCTTCAGATAGCAGGGTGGGATTTCAGGTGGTTCCTTAAAGAAGAAACCATGTTTTTAGCAGTCAGTTACCTTCCTTTCTTCCTGTTTTCCTAACGTTAACCTCTCTGTCAAACATTTGTCTCCAGTTATTTCCGGAAAGGGCTCTGTTTTGGCCTGGCCTGCTTTGCCAACATGCCCGTGGAGAGCGAGTTAGAGCGTGGTGCCCGCATGAAGTCCGTGGGGATTCTCTCCCCTTCCTACACTCTGCTGTATAGGTACATGCACTTCCTGGAAAACCAGGTCAGGTAAGTTCCCTTGGGAATGGGACTGGCCACTCCCTGCCTGGGAGAGGTAATGTTGCCTCTGTGGGGAGCAGTTTTAGGCATGAGTGAGATTTGGCTACAACGCTGTGCTAGTATTTCCTTGAATGACTGTTTCTCCAGAACGTGTTACAGGTTCACAAGGTGAAAGAGATAAGGAACTGATTACCAGCAGTCTGTTCTTTGCTAAGAGGCTAGTCAAATGCTATCCAAACCCTACTTATTTTATGTGGACATGAGTGTCCCAGGGAGACCTGAGAGGACAAGAAGTTCCCTTTTCTCCTTCTGAAAGCTAAGGGCTTACAAAGGCTTCTTAGCCTACCATGGTGATCCTGGTTAGGTGTGTACTTCAGCTGTGCTGAGTGGATCTAGCAGGGAAAATGGTGATGGTAAAAGAGAAAACTGTTCCTACCTGAGTAGGATCAATACAGTGCATACACCAGCTCGCTGCCTGCGTCAGTCCTGCCTGTGTTCTCTGGCTGCAATGAAAGCTGCTAGTTAATCCTGACGCTATGCCTGCCCTCCCGGATGAGTCTGTGCAACTGAGGGACACAGGATCCCTTCTGGCTGGGAGATGAGATGCTGGCTGAGGGCAAGGCACTAGATAAATAGTCTGGAGACACTACAGATCTCCTCTTTTTCCCTTCTTTTCCAGACACCAGCTGGAGATGCCAGGACACTACTCCCATCTAGAGGCATTCTACGATGACAAGAAAGGAGTTCTCCCTGACAGCAAGGGTACCCCCAGCTCTCAGCAACCTGTCCACTGGCTGCCTTCCATCCACAGATACATGTACCCCGAGATGAAGGTGAGGCAGATGCTCTGAGGCCTGCAGGAGTGGTCAAAGTGCTGCTGCTCCTTGCTGGTGTCTCATCCTGCTTTACGTAACCAGTCTCTCCTGTGCTTTGTAGGCTGCTTTAGATAAGATTTTGTTACTTGGACTGTTAGAAGCTGTGTGCTGGTCTTGCTCCCACATTTAGACTTAGCATCTGTGCATGTGTCCCTGTTTCACCTCTGAGCTGTTTTCTTCCCTTTCCCTCCACCTGCAGATCACACACCCTGCTGGCTGTATGTCTCAGTTCATCAAATTCTTCGGTGAGCAGATCCTTGTCCTCTGGAAGTTTGCCCTGCTGCGCAAGCGCATATTGATATTTTCACCACCCCCAGTTGGAGTTGTCTGCTATAGAGGTATGTTTCCAGGGACACTGCAGAGCTCTGATCTAGTAGACTGAAGCGTTGCAGAAATGCCTGCAAGTACTGAGGGGATAGACATTATCTAAGTCTTCAAAATCCATTGTGACCATTTCTTGCGAAGATACCGTTCAGTCTGCATTTATGCGTTTCCTACAAAATGCTTTTCTTCAGGCCTGTTGAGTAAGAATGTATTTGGCACTGTCAAACACAGTTCCTGTTAGCAAAGGACAAAAAGAGCACTGAATTAGTGGAATCCAGAACATGGGATTCTATGGGAGAACCGATTCTTTTCTATGCAAAACAGGATGTTGTCACTTGAGAAGTTCTGGGGCATTTCAGAGCTGTAACCATTGTTTTCATAGAAGGGAAGTGGGGTTCAGGTTGCCCTTGAGGGAAAACCAAAAGCATCTCCGGATGTACTTCTCTTGTCCGCAGTGTATTGCTGCTGTTGCCTTGCCAATGTTTCTCTGCCTGGTCTTGGAGGAACTGTCCCAGAGTCCAAACCATTCTTCTATGTGAATGTGGCAGACATAGAAATGCTGGAGACAGAAGTATCATACGTGGCCTGTAAGTATGATGGATTAGGTGTGATGTTTTTAACTTCAGGATGCAAATGTCTTGAGACAACAGACTGTGGAATAAAACTGATGAGAGATAGGTTGTGCATGGAATGATTAACTATGAAAGCAGGAAAGAACAGTTGGTCTGCTGAGAAAGCAACATGCTGCTCTGAATATCTCCTCTGATTTTGGCAGGTACAACAGAAAAGATCTTTGAGCAGAAACGGGACCTCTATGATGTCTATGTGGACAACCAGAATGTGAAGACGCATCATGAGCATCTGCAACCACTCCTGAAAATTAACAATGCTGACAAGGAGAAGTACCGACGGCTCAATGACCAGAGGTAATAAGGCATGTCTGGGTGGTCCTGATCCTGAGAGATGTGTGATGTGGGATAAAAGAGGACACTGCTCCTTTGTACTTTCTTCCTTGTTACAGTATTTTCTAAGTATCCCACTGCTTCGCCTCATCTCTTGGAGATTCCAGTCTTATAATGCTTTGAGGTTCACTGTAGATATGTGCAATGAATCTGTCTCCCTTCTCTCAGGCAGATGTTAATGTATTCTCAAGAAGTGGGTGAGGATTGCAGCTCCTGTGAAGAGGACCTTTTCATCTTGTGAGTGGCTACCTCTGATACTTGGTCACTGTTAGGTTATGGAGCCTCTTGCAGTGGTTTCATGTTGCACTGGTTTGCCATATTACAAAACGTCATGTTTAACATAATTCCATAGTCAGCTTTCTTTCTCTTAGAACCAAACTGGCTCTTCCTCTTTACATCATTTTCCTCTCCTTATAAGAAGCCAAATGTAGCTGTATTAGTATTTACTGGGGTCTCTTAAGTGCTGGGAGAAGTCAACTTTAAAAACACAATCATAAATACAAGAATCCCCTCCCATTTTTGAAAACAAGCACTTTAGGACTTTTCTTGCCAGAACATTTGGCTCAGGAAAGGACAATGCTCATGGGAAGCAGGCACTGTACCATGCTGGGGGGTGGTACAGTGTGGAGATAAGACCTGCATGTCAAGGATTGGCCCATTCATATGGCTGGTATTGTACTTGGCAAACAGAGGAACCAGAACTGGGTGTAGAGTAGGAGGTATGGAATTAGATGAAAATCACGTGTCTGCCACCTCTGAAGCCCTTCACTGCCTGTTGCTATTCACAGTCTGCAGCAGGTGAGAAGAAATGGGATGAAACTGTGTGAAGGGCTGCTGGGGCAGAGCTCTGATCACTGAGCTGCAGGGATGTAGTCAGAGCTATTTCTGAATAGCCTTGCGTGTTTCTAGGAAAGCAGTAGGTAAGAAGTAGCTCTCACTGGTGTGTTCTGCACCAATAATGGAGAATTTATTTACCCACTGGCTTACTAGATGGGTGACAACACTGTTTCCTCATTTAAACTATGGGAGCTATAGGTCTGATGTAGCTGGTTGGTGACCACAAAGCACACGTTGGCTGATAATGTGGCTTGTTTCGGAGGAGGAAAATGCCTCCCATACACCAGCTGGAAGCATTGCTGTAAACGAAAAGTTACTGATTTATCTTTGTTTATTCTGGGTCATCCGTAGGGGCATGGAAAACTACAGCATCACCCAAGGCAGGATCTCTGGTTAAAGGGTGTTAAATGCAGTTCTGGAGCTCTGTAGCCCGTTTTGTAAATATACTGTATTTTTGGAGGTCCAATGCTATCACCTTTGCTGACTTTATCCTACAGGTTTTTCATGGAGCAGAACAACCGCATATTTCAGACACTGATGGAGGTGTCAGCCAGCCAGGACAAGACACTGACAGCTGACCACGCACGAGGCATGGGCCTGGATCCCCAAGGGGATCGAAGTTTCCTTATGGACTTGCTGGAAGTGTATGGCATTGATGTTATGCTCGTCATTGACAACCCTTGCTGCACTTAAACCACGGGCAAGAGAGATGGGGAGCAAAGATCACTTTTTAAAGACTACCAGGCACTGCTTAGGAGGATCACTGGAACTCACCACAGCCACAGTTATTTAATAACTTTATATGGAGAGTATTTATAATTTTAAAACAAAATGTGGTTTTATTTTCTCCCCCTCAACTTCCCAGTGAGTACCTGCTCTATGGCTTTTTTGTTTTGTCTCCCTTTCTCTTTCATTTGTGGTTTTTTGGTTTTGTTTAGCTAGGACCAGTGGCACCTTTGCACCAATCCTCACTGTTGGCAGTGATAGCTAGGTTTTGGCCTAGCTTGGATACCTGAGGGCTGAAGACTTCAGGAAAGCACTTTGTCTGATGACAACCAATGTGAAATGCTATAGCTGAGCTTTCAGACTTGACTGGAAAACCCTCCGATTAACTGCCCCTTCCACCTGGGGACTGAAGAGGGCTTCAGCACAGGCTGTTAATGGCCCAGTCTCATGGTCCCCTACCAAGTTTATTGGTGGGGACAGTTAAACCAATGATAAAAATCAGGACTCCTTTACACACTCCTCACTCAACTTCTGCAGCTGAATTGGAGTAAAGCTACCCTTCCTCATAAATGGCAGAAGCAAGTTTGGGATCGGGGATGCTACAGGACCGTTTGACTTTGCTTACCGGAGCAGCACGGTTTCACTTCCAGCATCTGAGTTGGTATAAACTGGCAAAGACTGCACCTACCTATCTCATAGCTGGAGAAGAACACCATCTCTACTTAGTCCATCCTACCACTTCCTTTGGGTTTTAGTTGTATCACACCTGCTGCTTTGGTTTAAAATCCTCAAACCAGCAATGTGGTCTCCCATTGAACAGGGACCAATATCACTGAGCCACTTTGCAGTCACTCTGTTCTCCAGCCTCAGCTCAGATGGTACTGGCTGGATTGGGTAGAATAAGTATGCTTTAACTAATGTCACTAGCCCTTCCTTTGCAGCTGATGGTACTTGTCACTTCTTTGCTCTACCATTGTCTGCTGATCCTCCTTTTGTTGAACTTTCAGCACTGCCTGCTGCTATCCTTGGTTTTTGGTGTGAGGCAGAGAGCAGTATGAGACCTTTCAGATGGAACAGCTTCAAAGTTTGCAGGAAGTTCCCTTGGATTTTGGAGTCAACTGGCACAGCTGCTAGAAGCAATGTCTAAAAGCAAGTTTCTTTTTCCTGGGCAGAGCTGTAGAACCAGATGAAGAGTGTCTTCTTATTTTTATGCTGTGAAAAGAATAAGATCCAGTTCATGAAGGACCAGTCGTTACCTTCAGGAAGGCTATCCCAGTAAAGAGTAATCCTTTTGCCATGCAAAATCCAAGAATGGTACTGTGGGTTCTAGGTGTGACATACTGTTTTGCCCCAAATCCTTCAGCCACTAGTAGCATCATCTTTAAGCTAACTGTTCTTTCTGAACTGTGGCTGAGTAGTTGCTGCTTCTGTCATTATGGACTTAGCACCCTCAGAGGCTTTCTGTGGTTTGTAGAAATGCAAACTGTAGCTGATGTATCCATTTGTCTGAGCATTTTAGAGGATGAGACAGAGCCTGAACCACCCCCGTCTCACCCACTTCAAAGCAGGTGAGCACCTTTTATAACAGGTAGAGCAAATGTTCCCTAAGTAGACCCTCTGTGGATTGTCTCCCCCTGGAAAGGAGGAGGCTGGTGTGTCCTGTTTTCCCTTGAAGGCTGTCTGCAGCAAAGAGCTAGTTTTGCTTGCTGTGGATACAGAGTTTTAGTGAGGTGTGGGATCAGCGGCCTCACAAGGCTTATTGCACAGTTCATTGGTATGAGCTTCAGCATATTATGTTCCTGCAATCTGCCTGTCTCTGAGCAGTCGCTCCCCTGCCTGCTTTTTCAAGGCTTTGGATGTTTTTGTACAGAAGAAAACATGTTGCTGCTTGTGTTGTCAATTGCTCACAACAATAATATCATCATCCTTAGAAGGTTGCAGGGAAAAAATGGAGAAAGAAGAACAAATGAGTATCATTTAATGGAAAGACTAGTCTCTTTTCCTTAAGAAATGGCTTTATTTTTAAATTGAGTATGAAAGTGGCCCACAATCTTTAGTTTTAATGTGCTGAGTGATGAACCCTGAGGAAACATAGCTGGCACTGTATTGTTGTCATTTCCTTCAGATACCAAAAAAAGGAACTGGAACTAGTCTCTAGCAATTTTTCCTCTCACTTTCTTGAAGGTTTGCTACATAGTTTAGCTGTGGTCAGCTGTTAATGACTTTCTATTCTCTTTGTCAGTAGTTCTTTTGCTAAACTAGACACAAACTTGTTGGTATTTTACAGTCGCTGCAGTCAGAGGCTTTCTACCACCCTGCATTAGGGCACTATGTTCACAAGCTGTTGGAACATGAGAAGACAGCACTGCTAGAGCCCGCTGAGCAGAACCTCCTGAAATTACTATCTGACATTTACTAAACCTCTGCTTTCCAGAAATGAGGTCTTCAGGTGTTAGCAGCAATATGGGTGCAGAAGCATCAAAGCAAGCAGATTACTGTAGAAGTGGCATCCACAGTACATCCAGATGGCTAAAGCCTATTTTGCTCTTCCTTGCCATTTTGCTTCTCTATCAAGCCTCTCTCGGCAGGTGACTGCTACAAAAGTCAGGATGTTGCCTGACAGAAAAAAGAACAAAAAGACTTTTCTCTCCTAACCTTTCCTCATTTGATTTGCTGCAAAAGTACTTTCCATCTGCACACCTTTTCTAAAAGACACTGCTTTTATTGTTGTTGTATGTGGAAAATGCTTGATAAATGGGTACATAACACAAACAAAAGGTTATAGCTTAGGACACGAAGGCCTGTTCATGAGGCTGGTTTTGTATGGAACCAGTTCAACTGAGTCTTATCGTTCCAGGAGATAACATAATTCAAGGTAAAACAGTTAAGTGCAGACATTTAAAATACATTTAAAAAGCAACTCAATAGTTGCTTTGCTGAACGCTAGCAGCTGGAAGGAAGACATTTACCTGGTGTATTTTGAATTAAAAGAGGGAGGAAAGTGTGGCATAATGTAGGATAGTGCTCATTAGTATGAAATCCTCTTCTCCATTCCAAGTACTTTGCCTTTACAGTGGTGCCTTTCGTTTCTTTGGTGTAATGCCTCTGGTCAGTTGCTGTGATCAGAGCCCAGGCTGAATGGTGGTTACAGCAACCAGGTGTATCTGTGCCCTGGTAGTCAGTCCAGTGTGTTCTTTTCCAAAACTCAAGTCACTGTATAGCCATTGCAGATTATCAGCTGGTACTTGCTTGAGTTTAACTGGGAGAACAAGAGCTTCATAACTGTATCTTAACTCAAGTTGCACTACAAATGTATAACTGAGCAATGAATTATTACTACTTGTACTATCTAGATTGAAGGGTAAAGACTGGGAGAGAAGTAAAAGCTAGATTTTCCATCTGAACAAGGGACACCATGCCAGACATTTAAATAATCCAAAAGTATGCTCACTGCAAGGTTAGGCCAAGCTGCATAGAGCCAAATACAATGAAGACTTATAATGGATATTATGAGAAAGGCACTTTATGAAATTAGAATTCAGATTTCTCTTACAGACATGCTACTAGAACCCTCTTTTCCAGCATATATGAAGGAGTTACTGCAGTATACCTTAGAGCTCATGGTCATGTCTGTCACAGGAGGTGAGCTTGCCTGTTCAGCATCCTTAGGGGCAGAAGAAAGGTGCATCCCCTTTTCAAGAGAAAGTAGATTACTGTACAGGTTATTCTGTGAAGCAGGTTATGGTGGTATTTCCTCCATTTTAGGAACTGTCAAAGTTAACAGACAAAAAGCTGGGAGTAGCTGTGGCCCTCTTGGTGACAGACTATGCAAGGGACAGGCGTGCTTCACTCTGGGAGGTGGAAAGGCAGGGGTTTCTGGAATAGCAGGACAAGAGCATTGTCCTAACACAAAAGTCTATGCACACATGCAAACTAATCCAAACTCTTGTCCTAGCCCTAAGTTAGTTGCTGTCAAAGCCAATGGTGTAGTGATTATGGGAGAAGACAACATAAATGTCCTTGGTGAGGGACTGGAATGTACTTACTTAGCAGTGTGATCTGTCTGTCTAAAACAGGGGGTACTAAATGTCTGTGAACCAGGATTTCAGGTCTTGGTTAATGCAACGTGCCATTCCAATGGGAATGCTTAATTGTGGTCAAAATAAACAGGTGCCTTGGGCTGGTCTATCACTAGGTTGTTATCCTTCCTTTTTATTTATGTTACAGTATTTTAAGCCCTTCTAGAACAGACTGTAAGCCAGGATAAGTGTTTTCATTAGTGGGACCTAGGATTCTACTCCTTGTTCGTGTCTTGGGAGTTTGTACACAGAAGTTTTTTGTGTTGCTGTCAGACAGAAATATGAGAACTGAGTCCTTTCCTCAACACTGTACACAGCAGGTTCAGCCCCTGCTTATTTAATATTTGCCTCACACCTCCCCTGTGAACGTTGCAATTCAGAGGTCCAGAACCACCCCATACTGGAAGAACTGTGAACTGCAGAAGAAGGAGGAAAATTACTGTGGTATTTATACAAGCCACTCAACTTATGTTGATATGAATATTTAAATATCAGCCTGTGTCTCAGATGATTCTTGGTACTTTAACATCAGAACAGCATTAACAACATCAATTCTGAAGGGAGCTCTTGGTTACCCTCAAGCAAGGAATCACATTGCAATGGGAGCTGTGCATCTGATGCTATGGAAGAGAACTAGTCATTTTCCCTGTAAAATGGTACAGATGAACAAGGAGCTAGTTCTCATCATCTCATCCCTTGCAGCAGGCTGGTTGTAGATTTACAGCTCTGATGTTGTTTGCATCTTGCAGATGTGTGGTTGCTCCCATAGGCCTGTGGCTCTGTAGAGAAACTGCTTACTAAAACATGGGTATTTTTTAATACAATTAAAGCTTACCTTTTTGAAATGGCTGCTGCCTTGTCTTTCCTGCCACTTGAGAAAAAAAAAAATTGCTGATTTTATCACAGAAATACCAGCTTTAGGAAAAACTCTGAACGAGCCAGTGGCTGGAGAGCAGCCAAGTGTCTCTATGGCAAGCAAAAAGAGCAGAGCACAGCCAACACGTTCCTTGGAGAGCGACCCAGAGGTCACTGGGCACTCTTAATTGTGGCAAACCAAAAGACAGACAGCACAAAACACATCCTATCACCAGCATAACTATTAAAAAGAACTAGCAGGCTTCTACTCCCTTAGATCTTCGTCAGGAATCACAGAACGGTTAGGGTTGGTAGGGACTTCAAAGATCATCTAGTTTAGGTAATTAGTTTCTCCACAGAATAGTCTAGGGAAGGAGAGCATTCGGTGTAGTTCCTGCATCATGCAGAAACCCAACCCTTCTTCCCCTTTCAAGGCATTTTTCCTTTACCAAGTCTCCAGCAGAGGATGCTAGTGCAACAGCGCGCAGCCAGGATTCAGTTCACAAATGGCCGTATTTTGGTTACAGCAAACTTAGACTAGATCACAGTGTAACACAGGGACTACAGACAAGCAACAATCACATCAGAAAAATAAGGATGAATTTTTTTTCTTCCAGTAAGAAAGGCAGAATCATGTGAATTTATAAGTTATAATAAAAGTGGGAACACATAACCTTGCCTAAGTCAATAATACTTGCTTTCAGCAATTAAAGCAAAGCTATAAACAAAAGCTCAGAAAAGCAACAAAACTAATTACGGTACTGAGACTCAAGGGGATGTAGGTTGCAGAAAGAGTGGAGAGCCCTGTTTACATTAGAGGAGAGCAACCAGACACAATGAATTATAAAAGTTATTTGGATACCCTTTTTTGTGTTATACTACTACAGGAATAAAAGGAATACTTACAAAAAAAGACTCACTTGGCTTGTTAAAGAGTCTTTCCACATGCACTTCATAAAGCTTTGGGTCAAGGATGTTTTCCGATTTGCTTCTGTGTAATATGTCTAAACTTGATCAAAGGAATATATCTCTACTATATTATTACTGGAGCTCTGTGCTGTTAAATCTGGCAAGATGAAAAAGATTAACATAAATATCTTATCCAGATACATATAGGGATCTTTTGAATTTGCTCCAAATCTTTGTATCACCGAACTCTAATTTATTTTGTGATGGAGTGGATAACAAACCACCTGTTTTAATGTGGCAATTCCAACATTTCATAGAATTCCTTACCATCACTCCCCCCAAAATAAATTTTTTCCAAGATCCCAGGGTTTGCAAGATTTATACATGGGTAAAGTAGTCCTAAACTCTCAAAACAAAAGAACAAGTGTGCTTTCATTTTACTTTAATGTACATTACAGCAGTAGTATCTGGCACGCAGCACTCAGCCTGCAGTGCTGTAAATGGAACACTGATGACTTCTCAGGGTGGGGGAAAAAAAAAAGATGCCATCAAGTTAACATGCATTTCTCAGAATTTTCATTTGCATTTTTAACCCCTTATGAGACCAGTCAAATCATCCACTTCCAATGGAAGTACCTTGTGCTTAAAAAAAGCCAAGAGGCTTATTAGTCTGGTGGGGTTAATCAAGTTAGTGAGGTTTCATGCACCTTGAAGAGACCCTGGTAAGACTGGTAAACACTGGCCCCTTAGATATGAATTCTCACTGTACTGCTGCATGGAGCATCTGCTCTCTCACTCTGGGATCACAGAAGAACCGGAGTTTCCGGGGTAGCAGTTTCACCTCCACAGGCATAGCTTCATACTCCTCATTATCAATGCCAAAGGATCCCTCAGTGCCCTGTGTGCACATAACAGTTAAACATCAAAAACAGGTTATTTCAGCAATGCTGATACCCAATTTTACCAACAGACTACAGTTGAATACTTAGCTGAGTCTTACCCAGGATGACCCCTGTTCTTGTGCCTTCTAGACCATTTGCTCTCCACAACATAGGCAGAGCTATCCTTCACACAATATATTAAGAGTCTGTTGTGTAAGATGTTACCTCACTTAGTTGCTAATTAGTGACAATCAAATGCTAGGAAGCTTTAATGACCCACACTGTTTATACTGAAGGATTCTTTGCTATTGGAACTACAATTATGTGCACTTAGATCTTGGTCTGCCACTGGTGACACAAGCTAATCTGCAGGAGTGCCTGCCAAGTAACTCCTATTAAATCCACATTACAAACCCCTTTTTGGTATTGTTTCACTATATTGATCTGAAACATGAGATGCAAATTAATTCACTGATCAGAAACTACTCAGCAGTAGAATTTCCTTAAGTGTTTTCTTCAACGCTGATAAAGTCACCGGTGATTAAAACCATTCGTCAAAATAGCAGACTGACTTTACCTAAAAACAAACTCAGTGACTGCTTTGCATGCACTTGGCTCAAGGAAGGGCTGTTATGTGGATACTCAGACTAACTCCAGGTAAACTCATACACCAGAACAGCACTGATTAGAGAAACTAGTATAGGTTCTGGAGGTCAGAGGTACAGCAAAGTGATCCACCTGAATCAACACATTCTTCTCCTCTGCAAAGCTGGTGAGACTTCTCCGAGCTGTCTCCAGCTGGAGTCAAACAGCACTGCTTTGTGCCACGCACACATGTTCTGAACAGCAGCTGCAGTATGAACAGCTCATTTTATACCACAACCCTTACTCAGCCCAGCTCTCCAGAGTATTCTTTAAGAATCACAAAACTGTCATGATATGAATTTGATGCAAGTATTTATATTTGATGCTGGATAATCATGACATCATAATTCATGATCTTCACTTGGTAGCAACAGATTTTTTTGCCTTTTGGCACATTCCACTCTCCCTTAATAAGGAATTATTTTGCCAAATGACAGATCACCTGAAGATAAAAATTATCTATGAGATTGATTTCATGTCCTTGTAAAAACAAGAAACTATCCTCCCCAGGGCTGCGATAACAGTGTCTTCTTTCTCAGAGGCAGGGAAAGACAAATCTAAATCACACAGGCAGGCAGAGTTTTGTCTTCTTCCTCAGCCTCATCAATTCAAAGTTTTGAGACACTTCCTTATACTGATCTAAGCCTCGTTGCCTTGTCTCACCTTCCTTGGCTCTATAAATCTTCTAATATTTATCTTCTTCTCTACAGCACAATCCCTTCTGTGGCAAAATGTACTTGTCTTCAGTGCTAAGATCTGTGTATCACAGAATCACAGAATGGGTCAGGTTGGAAGGGACCACAGTGCATCACCTGGTCCAACCTCCTTTCTCAAGCAGTTCAGACAGTTCTTTAGTATCTTCTGTGAGAGAGACTCCACAACCTCTCTGGGCAACCTGTCCCAGTGTGCTGTCACTCGCACAGTAAAGAAGCTCTTCCTCATATTCAGGTGGAACCTCCTGTGTATATGCAATACACCGGAGTAAAAGACCCTCTACAACCACCACCACTGTCCTCATAAGAGAACTGCCACTATTTACTGGCAGAACAAAGCTCTCTCTGAGGTTTACAAACCAGCTGGGGAACTCTACTATGTGTTTCCTGGCCAGGTGTGGTGGTTTAGTTTTCTTGGTTTTGGACTGGGCCTTCCCTGGTAACAGGGTCATAACTAAGGAAGTATTCCACACCATTCCTTCACGTAATCAGGTGTATATCAGATGAGGAGGAAGGATTCCTCTCTCTGTCTTTGGTCTGCTGGGGAGGACATCAGGTCTCTGTGTTGGCTTAGCTCTTATCTATGTGAGCTGAGGTCTACCTGGGATGCTGGTGTCTCAGCCATATGGAGGTGGAGATTTCTACTGTTTCTCCTGAGGGAAGTTTTGGTGAGAATTTATTGTGCTAGTTACTTATTTGAGCTTTTCCCTGAGTTTACTAGTGTGTGTATCTGTTTTGTTTTGGTTTTACCCATTTTTGTCCCGTTTCCCTTTCAGGGTTGCTTTGGGGTTCTTGTTCCATATATTCATAGTGTTTGTATATAATTGTAATATATGTGAATATATATATATATACTTCTACTACAATTGTCTTTTGGGTACTTTTTTTCCTTCTCTCTCGGGAGGGGGGAGTCTGTGTGGCCAGCAGCTGGGTTTGGCAGGGAGCCAACCCAAACCTCCACACCAGGGACTCAGATGCTGTACTGTGCAACTGTTTCACTGGCAGTGTAATCCATCTACCAGATTTGGAAAAGGAATTTCTTAATGTGCAGCATCAATGGGTGCAAGGAAATAAAGTGACAGAATTTTCCAGCTCTGTTTCTTACCTCTGGAAGTTGCAAGATGCATCTGCTGGCTTGGATGCACTGACTCCCTTCAGGACACGTATGTGGGTCACGCATCTTTTGACTTCTGTTCAATCCAAAAGAGAGGTAAGGTAAGGACTTTTTTCTCTCAGAGACAGCCTTCTTTAGGGATGACATTTCACTGTGGGGTGGTAAAACACTATGCATTTGGTAAACTTAGAGGTTATGTATATAAACAAATATTTGTGGGTTTAACTGTGAGAAAGTAAAATAGACCATTCCTTTTCTGCTGCAGTTAACATGTATCAGTGTACACCCACAGCCTCCAACCAGCTCCTGCTCTGCGCTCACTGAATATATCTGAACATAGTTTTACTTATTTGAACATAGAGCAGAGTTTTGTGCTTGTCACTTACATGCTGAACTGTTCACTTCCTGCAGTGACTACCATCTCCTAATATCCCAGGCATCCACATAACTTACCAGCAACCTAAACAACCCTAAGCCAAAAAAAAGACAGAATTATAGTTGTCCTGAACCACTAAATTACCACCTAAAAACAAACAAAAAAACGACTCGTCACATCAGCACCAGTCAGAGGGACATTGCTTACCAGCTGCTTTTATATCATTCTTGTGAAGGAACCCACAGAAACTCATCATTTTATCCATTTTAAATAACATATCCAGTATTGTCAGTTTCTCTCTTCTGGTACCTGTGATATTCTTATTTATGTACTGTACTTAGAGAAGTGCTGCTTTCTTTCCTACCTCTGTGGACGTCAAATGGGAGCACACAGAGGGCATGTCTTAGAAAGCTGGTGGTGCAAGTGCCACATGGTCTTTTTCAAGACTTAGGATGCTGTTCTGTCACTGGATCAGCTGTTACAGAACAGCATGTTGTGATTCCTTTTCCCCACATGTGCTGTTGCAGAGTGCAGCTCTTGGGTGTGCTGACCTGCCTCTGGCCTCCTGACTGACAACACACATCACCTTTGACTGACCACTGACAAAGGGTACACCGCACCCCAGGCAGTAACCTCTCAGTTTGGGCCCCTCTCCAGACAGAGAGCAACACACAAATAGCAAAGAGGACAGCAGAGAATAACAGTGTTAAAACACCACAGCTCTCAAGCATGGCAGAATTATCACAGATATTCCTCTGTCAATGCCAGCTGTCCCCAACTTCTGCATCTATTCTGTAGATTGATATGAAAGAAAAGTGTATTTAAATATTGCCCAAAGAAAAGAACTCAGAAAAACACGTCAGAATCTCCCTATACACCAAGTCTTCTATGCCTAGAGGAATGCAAACGCTTCTTAAAATCAAAGAAAATCCCACAGAAAGAGCATGAGAAGTGAGGATTGAAACAGGAGATAATAATCAAAGACAAAGGAAGAAAAGCTAAAATACCAAAGGAAAGGGCAGGGAAGGACAGAAGCAATATTACTGTGGAAAGTTCGGTTTTAATCAAATATGTATAGACTAAAAGATTGATGAGTGACTGTGAGGGAATTAAACATCCTCCAGCAATATAAATTATAAATCATTGATGGCATGCAATACTGTCAGTTTATACAGTGCTGTACAAACAAGCAGCAAGATTCCCCACTTAAAGTTTAACCAGCTTGGAGTTTTACAAACAAGGTCCTAGATATGGCACTCTGGTCAGCAAGTAGATTTTTCTGGTCAACAAAGGCAAATGAAGCTGTATAGAGATGAAATTATGGGGTCAAGACAAAAGAGCCAAGACATGGAACTAAAAATTGGTCAAAGGAGAATAGACACAACTCCACTTGCAGTGATTGCCCCTCCAGTGGCCCAATATAAAAGGATCAGAATTCATTTCCATTAGACTCTGCTCCTTACTCAAGATGACAGCAACGTGAAACAGGAACAAGACCGAAAAGTCTAATACAGGCAGAGACAGAACCACACCTACTGCACATAACACACAACTGTAACCTTGTTTTCGTGTCCAGAAGCAGCCAATATTAAATGATTCAGAGTAAGGCCTCTAACAAAAAAAAACCAAAACACCAAAAACAACCAGTCCAGTCTTCTGCACTATAGCTGGTAACTATTCATGCCCTAGAGTGACAGTTCTCAATACTTTCATATACAGAAACTAAGTTGGCTACTAAGATTTGGATTACTGATGCCACACTTTTTATCCCTGCTCTCCTTCCCTTCAGCGCTTCTTAGTAAGCATTCCATTGAAACCAACTCTTCTTCCCCCACCTTATCTTAAACATCAGCTCCACCCTTGTTGCAGATGGTCTTGTTCATACAAATCTGATCCACAGCCAGAGGGCACTTCTATACACCTGGGATGACCTACTATTTTCTTTGAAATCCAACAAGAGTTGCCCTCCAGCACTCTGATGCATCCCCATGCCTCCCCCCACACACACTGCCTGAACCTGCATGGTAGTTTCCTGCTGCATGTGTGGTTTCCTCTGTATGACCCATCAGTTTTCATCAGCTCATGTCAGTACCCTCTTCAATAGAAAAACCCCTTGATATCGGCACTAATAAGGTATTTCCCCTAAAAACCTTTTAAACCCCGCAAATTCTAGTGGAGTTTTAACTCTGCATTAAAAAAAACAAAGAAAATAGAAGGAGCTTCTTCATGCATTTCCAAAGACAAACCCTGTTGGTGCTGGGCAATGGGGAGCCTCTGATAACAGGCCTGAGTCAAACCCAGCTGCCAAAGGCACTGTGGAATCTGTGAACACCCTGATGCTCCCCCACTTCACATACCCCTGTTTCTCTTTCTTTGTTACCTGCAGACTTTTGGGCACTCTTCCCTAAACTTTGCTTGAACAGCAGCTCAAAGCTTTGGATACTGCCTCTAATTAGCTCTAGACAGCAGGGCAATGTTAATGCTCATGAGAGACTTTTTCTGCACGACACTCTAACTGCAGTTGGAAAATATGCCATAATACTGGGGGAAGCATGTCCAGTCCACATGGGAGACATTATTTACTGTGGGAATACACTTGAATATGCCTCCCTTAAATCACACAAATTCATCTACATTGTTTCCACTAGCAAGTGTTTGAGAACCCAGCACAGCATTTCCTTTGTCTCCCTCCTTTAGGAGACCAGATTCCTCTGGCTTCTAATAGGAGAATCTCCTCCTCCTTTCCCTCTGTAGCCTTCAAAGCAAGGAGCCCAGTCCCAAGCAAGCTATGGTCCACATGGCTCAGGCAATTTAAAAGCAGTTGCAGGTGACAGCCTGACCTACACTGTGTGCATAGGTCAGAAGGCTCTTCCCACTGAGGCCTGTGGGACACTCAAATAATGGGCCTGCAGCTGTCACTGGTACCATAAACAAAAGATACCAGCAGGAGTTACTAGGGTGATGACAAACAGGTAAAACTGTTCTGAAAGCCTTCCACTGATTTCACTAGAGGGAGCTCTAAGACTTAGAAAAAGGCAAATAAAACGGCCATAGGCAGACTCTTGGCTTTAGCAGGAAAATCTGGTAAAAATTGCACTGAAGACACAATGTATTTGCAAGCAGGACTGCATGAAGGAGCTGGAAAAGACAGGTCTGATTTGCATCTGGTGAGAGCAGGAGGAACAAGAGCACAACAAGACAACACAGCATCACAAGCACAAAGGAAGCGATACATGTTCACTTTTTCTCCATCTTCATACCTGCAGCGTTCTTATTCCATGTACAAGCAGAACCAATACATTTGCTTAAAGTCCCTGTTTAAATTCACATCTTCCAGAAGTTCTTCCAGCTCAGACCTAATTTCTCACAAGTGTTACTGAGTTAAGGAAGCTCTTCCCTTAGATGCAGGGCCTGTCTAATCACAGTTCAAAAATTTCAGGTATCAATAGTACAAATGTTATCAGCTCTGTGACCCACCTCTCAATCCACGGGACAATCAGGGCTAAAAGATTCTGAAGATATAAGTCTGCATGGCTGTCTATAAAACTTGGTTATGACAGTAATATACAAGTAGTACTGACTTACAGTAGTGGGGGAAAAGATGAAAGGTATAGCAGACTCAGAAGGACGGAAGAACTCCAGGTTCTGGGTATTGACACCCAGGTTCTGGAGTTCTGCCTTCTTTACAGAACAAGAACATGAGTAAGAATTGCAAAGAACAAAATCATTAATCCTCATGAAGCATTACTGACTGGTATCTCTTGGAGTCCTTTGCTTCTGAACTTTGCACACAAGACGAGAGAAAACCAGCTTTTCAGAATTTGTGCTCTGACTCATATGGAGATTCTGTCACCTTCTCACAGCCTTCCCATACTCACCCTCTGTGAACAAACTGTCCTTTGCTGACAGTATCTGCTTCAATGCAAATATCCATGAAGTCTTCAGTGCGCTATGCAAAAAAGGATTCAGAAATCGAGCAGTTAACATCGGAAAATGCCACACCCATGATACTGCAATATGTGCACACAATGCCCAGTCCTTTGTCCCGCAAAAGGAGGCAGAAGATGCATTTCCGCACTTCACGCTTCTTCCAAATCTCAACCTGAGATTTGTATTATAGACAGTATTTTCCCATTGATGAATATTCAATAAATACCACAAGAAACAAAATAACAAGTCAGACATTTGGCTTTTTGTTATATTTAAAGACAATAGCACACTCCTTAGGTTTACTGATTTGATTCCTATTCATTGGGTCTTCTATGAATTTAAGCAATAGTACAATGACAAAACATCTGGTCACCAAACACTACAGTAAGAGGATTTTAAACAATACAAATTGGAAATCAAAGAGTCCTTGGTATCAATCCTTTAAACTCCTTACTTAGCTTCTTTCCTATTTACAGCCTGCCCTTAAACTGAGTATACAGTAAAGCTTTTTCCGGGAAAGCAACTTTGATTAAGATGCAATTTATTTTTTTTATTTCTTTTAACATTTCTGTCCTGGCAAAAGTCCTAGTGCAGATGCAATCAAAATGACAACAGTAAAAATAAATGCATCTATTAGTATAACTGAGTTTATTTGCTGTTCTGCAGAGGTAGCCTTGGCATTGTCTAAGCTGCATCTGTATGGCTTTTATCAGCTTCTATTCAACAGGGCAGCCCAGGCATGAATCCTAGGTGAGAGAGAGAGACAGGAGTGGCTGACAGTAGTCAGCAGATATGGCCTGCAATCAATTCAAGAGAGCTGCTGTTCAGCTTTGAAGCCTACAGGGACAATGGCTTCAAGAGGAGTTATAAGCAATTATAAGGGCAATTATAAGTTGTAGAAAAAAATCAGTATCAAGATATTTCCAGTTCTAGAAACAGAAAAGCACAACTGGCCTAACATAAACTTGTCCATTTTTCTAGGCTATGTAAGAGCCTGGAGAACGCTACATCACTTCTTTTTTTTCAATACCAGTATTAAAGTGCATCTTGAAGGCATAAAGGAGACAAAACAAGCAAAACCAACATAACAAAAGAAAAGACTTAAGGGCTAGTTTGTGGCAATCAGATACTTTTTCCGTTCTTGGTAGGTCTGTTTTTACTTTACATCACTGACTCAAACCCAGTTCAGCAACCCAAACTCTTGCGTTTAAGAGACATCTAGAAACCACTAAAAACCCAAATATCCAAATACTAGTCTCTGTATAGCTTCTGCCATTACTAAGACAGTGACAGTCCAAATCATAAGCCACTGATGAAAAAGAAACTAAAGTTCATGTGGTACATTCTAAGGAGAAAACAGGAGAAAATGTCAAAGACTATATTGGCCTCTTTCATTTTTTTTAGTCTGATCCTACAAGGTAACATATTAATATAACTCAAATTTTCATGTTCTTAAAGACCCTGAATTCTGAGCAAGAAGTATGTTGTGGTAAGTTCGACACCTCCTGTTAATCTGGATGTAGTGACAATGGTTTCCTGCAGCCATGATGAAGACATGAAGGGAAGCTCACCAGTATGGGATCACTAT
Source organism: Sclerurus mexicanus (assembly GCA_013396755.1). Taxonomy (NCBI): domain Eukaryota; kingdom Metazoa; phylum Chordata; class Aves; order Passeriformes; family Furnariidae; genus Sclerurus; species Sclerurus mexicanus. The sequence continues at coordinate 1,203,734 of VWZF01004427.1, read as the reverse complement.
GTTAGCATTTTCCAGTAAAATTAAAGACCCACATGTATCTAAATAGCTTTCACAGTGGTTGAGTTGCACCAAAACACAGGCATAAGCCAAAGACAGGTTTTAAAACAATGAATGAACAGCATGAACATAGTGAGAAGGTTATGACAGGAACAGTTCCTTTGCTGCCTTGGTTCTACTCTTCCACAACAACCTCCTTCAAATGACTGTAGTAGTCCCTGTCCTTTTCCTAGTCCTAGTTCTTTTTAACTCTTTGCTCTGCAAGTCAAAAAAGAGAGAAAAAGGCAAAATTCCAGCCAGACATTCAGGCTATTTCTGTCTAGCACCAACTGATAAAACAAAATCACTCTCACGTGGGTGAAGAAGGAATGGAATTCCTGTTTTGATGCTTTGTTTACTCATGGGCAATCCTAAAATTTCTGTTTGACTCGTGAAACCTTGCTGTACAAATTCTTCCTGATCCTAGTTATACATTGGTCAAAATGCTTTTACACTGGCTCTGAAACTTGCCCATTCCTGGATTAAGTCATGGGCCTCTCCTTGCATGAGGCCATAAGTTTTATTTATATAGACACAAGAATGGGAGTGGAAAACTCTGTGGGCAGCCAGCATTTGGAATCCAGTTATATTATGGTCTTACTGTTAGATCCAGCTGCCTGTTCCGAGTTGCAATGGAAAGCTCAATGGTGGATAGCTTCAGTTCTTCCCAGTCCTGTGGGGTTACCTCCTGGGGGATTTCTGCATATCAAGAGGAGAAGGTATCAATCACTAAATTGGAATTTTATCACACAGATCATTATGAACCACGCAACATCAATGCCAGACACAAAAATCATTGTGGCCACTAGTTTTGATTCTTAAAAATGTCAAAATCTTAAAAAAGGAAAAGGGGTCTTGGGAGTACTGAAGAAAAGAAAAACATACCATCAGCATTCACAGAGTAGTAGAAAAGACCGTCAAGCACAGTACATGGCAGCCTTTTGAGTCCTTATGCTCAGGGATTAACAGATCTCCTGGGCTAGTTACAGGAACATTTAGAAAACACACACAGTGCTGCTACCAAAAAAACCAGGCATCTGATATTCAGGATGCTGTGGTAACATTTACTTTCTATAGGAGAAAACTTCACAGTTCAGTTCTCATATACAGGACACTTAATTCATGCTTCTGTATGAATCACCTCTGCTAGACAAGAGGAAACAAGGTCTTTGCATCACACCAGATTGCACAAAATACACACTCTCCTTCCTTTGTGGCCTGCCAGGTGCACTGCCCAGCCAAGACCCCACCCAAGAGAGGCTCAGAGAGCACAGACAAGAAAGTTTATGGTACAGAAAGAAATTTAACGTACTGTGAGAAACACAGGGCTTCTGCATGGCGCTAATTTTATTTTCCTATTTTAAGTAACATTTCTTGCTCTGTCAGCAACTCTCCCACCCTGGAAAACAAGGGCTGCTCCTCTCTCACCGGCTCACTAAGAAGCCATTCCACTGGAAGAAGATTTCAAGAAGCTCACCCAAAAGTACCAAGTATCCCCTATGGCCTCCACAGCAATGGTAAGCAACTGTGAGTGCCAGGAATGCCCTGGGTTCCTTACAAACGAGACCACAAGCACTGGCAGGACTACTCTTCCATTTCTGGCAGATAACACTGTAATTATCTTGATAAAACCACAGTTTTAAGAAATAATAATAAATAAATTGTAGTAATACAAAAGAGAGCAGATTAGTAAAGCAGACACCCCCACCACACACACCCCTCAATCCATGAGAGGAGCAGAGCCTGCCTGTGAGTTTATGCCAAAAGACACACAGCTCACCTTTCGGAGATGACCAATATAAGCGAAGTCGTCTGTAAAGCCTCACATACAAAGGAGGTCTCGATGGTTTCTCCTCTGGCTCTTCTGGGGGTCTCTCAGTTGGGCCCACATACATGAGAGCAGCTTCATGTTTCTGAGGCCACTCCTTCAATTTACATGGAACAACAAAAGATAAAAGCCGTTTTGTTTAGCACCCGCCTCTTCATTCTGTTTAGTCCCATAGCCTATTTATTCTTTGGTCCCAAGCGCTCCTGAGATCTACCCAGACACCACCACTGCCTCAGCCTACTTTGTGGTCTTCAGCCTCCAGATTAATACATGAGATGGCATCTTTGCAGCTTCAAAAAGACTACCCACAGTTCCCAAGTCCACTAATCTACTCCTTCCCCACACAGAAGTGAGGCATTTTCCCCTCTCTGAGCAGAGGGATGTTTTCTTTGCTGATGTGTGGCAGGGTGACACAGCCACTTCTGGCTAGAGGGAACATCCAAAACAGGCAAGGTCAACATTAATGTCTGAAAGTACAATCAGTTTCTGCACAGCACAGAGGGAACCTCAAAGAGCAAATGCACAGCAGGATCCAGCGCAAACAAAGACGAGTGCTGCGTGCAGTCGAGGGGCACTAAAACCTGGCAGGCCTTTGTTCTCCAACAACTCAAACAAACTAGATCTGATCTGATAGTCAGGTGCTTATAGACAGCAATACAACAGGTCTTAAGGCAAGTCATGTGAGCTTTATAAAGCATCGTAGGGGGAAAAAAGAAAAGAAGAGGAAAAAAAAAGTACTAACACATTACTGGTGATATTTCCTCTCATTCTGAAAACAATTTCTGAAATGCTCCAAACATAGGACTTAGGGAAGGAATCACTTAATAGGTTTTTAAATGTATATAATAAAACAAAACAGCCAAGAGCCCGTATGAACTCAATACAATTATTTTTCTATGTACAAAACTTTGGAAGTAGTTTTGGATCATATCATGCAGGTTCTTAAACTAATTCACCTCACACCTCTGAGAGCAAGGAAGGACTCCACTATCATACTTACATAACAAACAGGATAAACCGAGGTTGTACCAGTAAGGCAATACACAAACAATAAATATTAATGATTAAAGGGAAAAGCAGCAGTGCTAATTTAAGCCTGTATATTTTCAAAGAGATGATAACACTCATAACAATGCCCCTGCCAATATCAGAGACAAGCCCTTTCCCATTACACTTTTTCCAGCTACAGGTCACCCTGTTTCAAAAGATAGCTACAGGTTGGAGTCACTTCTTAGAGAGATTAACAAAATGATAACATAAGGAGCACATAAAGCAATAAATACCACAATTAGGGGAGATCAGGTAGAAACTTTTCTATCTTAATAGCAGAAAATGTGGCCACTTTTCTTAACCTTCAGCAAGTTAAACAGTTCTTTTTAACGTACAATGAATAGCTCACCAGTGAAATCCGCTACCACTGCCCCTAGCTGAGTCTAAGGACTCAACAAAAGTTAGAAAGAGGCTGGAGAGAAATGAAGAGTAGGTTTCTATCTAGAATGCCAACACACAGAGTTATCATCACCAATTTCTTGGGGATAGGTGGAGGAAAAAAAACCAACCCAACTTTCATGGATACATTAGAATTAAACTCCCCTTTACAGGAGCTTCCTATAAAGGAAGCATTGACACTATCACAGACAGCATGACTAGACTGCACAGTCTGATCTGCTGTACCAGCTCCTGGCTATTTCCACAGCCTTTCATGAGGATCCTTATATGTTCAGAGAACAGGAAAACCATGTGAATGAAAATGCCTCACCTTTCATGCAGGTCAAATTTTAATCTTTTCAGGATCAATTTTAAGCAACAGAAAAGTTTAAGGTGAGACAACCTATTATCTTCATGTTCATCTTACCACACAAGGAAGCCTGACTGTCAGTGTGCATGAGCAGTCTAATTACAGATCCTTCTGCTGGATGAATAAATCAGAGTGAAATGGTATCACAGGAAAGGCTGTTGAGAAAAGGTGATGGAGCACTTTGGTGCTCATCTTCCCCACCACTGCTGCTCACTAGTTTCACAGGGCGTTACTGGCTCCCCCTGGTGATCTTGCAGCAACAGATCTTCAGTAGAGGAAATTTTAAAAAAAAGTATTTCTCTTCCCCTTCATCTCTCCTGAAGTAAGTCTATCAATTGGCAGGTTTTCTAACAAGTCCAGTTTCACTCCCATTTTATACTGTTACCAGAATCCTTCACAAAAACTTGCAGATAAATTATACAAAGCAAAGTCAGCCTTTTCACTTCCCATACAAAAAACACTTTCCTCACAATTAATTTATACCTTAAATGTACTGAAAAAGTGAGCTGCTTTCGTTTTCAGAGGCCCAAGGTACCAGTACCTGAAAAGAGAACACAAAAAGAGCTTCTAAGATATCCAGGGGTCAATACTGGAAAAGGGAGAAACCTTGCATGAAGTCAGAGCACACAGACTTGTTTCTACTGAGTTAGTGCTCCCTGACAACCTTTAGCTTTTTGATACTGTAAGATAGTTTCTACACATCACCAGCAGCTTAGCAGTGACATCCCTTTCTTGATTTACAGACCACCAAAATGCAGTGTATAATCTTCACTACAGGCAGCCGGACATCTCACTAGCAGAATTTTACCTAGTTATGTGACACAACTGGGGATGATTTAAAGGTCTGTGGTCTAACAGCTGGTGGTATGCACCTCCACAATATGCAATAAAGCATTAGGCTGGAGGAAACAAACAAAAATCAAAAGCTTCAGTGATGACAGAAGAGAGCTAGGAAACACACATTTGTCCCAAAGGATTCTCACATCAAAATCAGTGTTTTACAAAATAAAAATCCTAACAGCCACACACCACTGTCTAGACTCTGAAGATGTGACTACAGTTAGGCAAACTTGGCACACATTTTCATCACTGTCTTCCAGCAAACAGGGAAGCACATTAAACACCACCAGCTCAAGAGTCCTGCAGATCTAAGTATATCATTAACTACTAAGGTGTACAACTGTCCCACCACTCCCATCAAGCCATGAAATTGTCTGTAAAATAATAACATAAAACAGCACCAAGTCTCCAGCAGAGCAGTGCTTAGCGAAAGGACAGTCTGATAATGTTCTGGAACTTTGTCTTACAGCCTAACACCCTTTAAGTAGGTGCCTTCTTTTCAGTATAACATCAGTTGTACTGGAATACACAAAATGTTCATTTTAGCCCAATAACTCATGTCTCATGGGGACCAAATGCAGATGAAGTGGAGAAGTATAAAAACAGGACAAGCACACGTGGTTCTAGTTCCAAGGAGGCTCTGAACACCCATTCGTTTGTGGCTGAAGTACCTTCCAAGCTGGGCACATTTTCTCTACATTAAAAACATTCATGGAAAGGGATGAGGTTTGAAAATGTTCATGTTGCCTCACATACAAAAAGTGCTGTCATGCCTCCAGCACTGAGTCCAAAAGACCCTTATGAAAGGGAACTGCTGCAGGAAAAGATGTGAAGGCTGGCACTAGGCAAAAAACAGGGCATGGGCAGGAAGCCTAGTAAGAGTGCAGAGCAGAGAGAAGTGCACTTCCTTGAACTTGGGGCTGCAATTAACAGGAGAGCCTGCAGCACAGCCAAGTCAGCACCTACACAACCTACTAAGAATGTCCCTTGCTTCCCAGGGACAAACACTCTGATCATTTACTGCGTCTCCCCCATTCCACATCACCTCTCAAACATTTGCCAGACAGACTGCAGAGGTCTGCTACCTCTTTCTTCCTGACAAAGAGAGCTCATTCACAAAGCACATGGCATTTCCTTACAGCTGCACCGCATGTGCTGCATTTCCTCTACGACAGTTTGGGGAGTGAGCTGCTTTGGCACTGCTGCTCCTTCACCAGATAATGCTTGTCACTTGATACACAGGCATGACATGTTAAATGTCCATCTGGAGAAAGGCCAATAATTATTAGTTTAGCATTCAGAGAACAGTCACCAGACAGCATGACCGATGCCATTTCCGGCAGGAACTTAAGGGCATTTCTGCTGCATCTGATGTCTCTTGTTGGAATTGAGTTACAGAGTCCACACGCATCTTTTCATTGGCAGTTGATGAAAAACAATGACCAATTACTTTACTTAGACTTTACTCAAGGGACAGATTTTCCCCCTGCTACAATCTGAATAAAGTTCCAGAGGCGGATACCACAAGGCAAGAAAAAAGTAAATACTTAAAAGAACAGGTCAGCCCCAGATAAGGGTTTATTTCAAATTACAAAAACGCTGATACACCTCATACTCCCATGTGTGTAATGCCAGACTGAATAAGAGTGGATGCCTCTGCCTGTCAAATGCCTACACTCAAAAAAAAAGATTTACTGAAGAGAGGGGGGATATATCTTTTTGGCAACTGATGCTAAAGAAGGCACAGTTTCAAAAAACAGTATTTTCTTACTTGCCAACTTTAACTCCTGCATCTCTGTAAGATCCCCATCTTAAGCTAGAGACTGCAAACACAGGCTGTTCCTTTTCTCCCTGTGAAGAAAAACAAGGATTGCAAAATTACTTTATCTTGTTTCCAAATTTATTTTCTGAGGTTGGAAAAATAGCATTTCTAAATAAAAAAACATTTCTGATTAATCCCAAAAGTGAAAATTAACAGAAGGGGTATGATAAACACCTAACAGAAATAAAGCTTAGCAGAATTTAAGCACTGTACATTCCATCTGCTCCCGAGAGGAATATAAGAGGTGAACTTTTGAAGAGGTAGACTGAGTTTGACTGCACACCCAGCAATGGCCACTGCATTTTGTGGATATTGCCAGCCAAAAGCAAGGAGCTCTGCACAGCAGCGCTATGCTCTTGCTGCAGAAACATCCATTCTACAACATAACAGAAAAATAATATTCAAAAACCATGCAGGGCATAGTCAAATGTTTTCCCACTTTACATTTTTCAAAGAAAGCTATTAACTCCACAATACATATGAATGCATCAAGTCAGCTCAGACAGCTATTGCTATCTCTCACCATTGCTACAGAAATATCACTGTTACTAAGTTTTGTATTCATCAATATTCTCTGAGCCTCAAAAAAGATGATGTTCAGGCACTCTAGTGTTTTCTCCCAATTAGACTGTTTGATGCCATAGCACAGAGTGGAAAAATGACCACCACCAGAACTGCTGATATCATACACCAAATTTCATAACAGCATTACAGAGAGGAAAAGCAGTCCATGTATACATAAAAACAGATCAATAGGAAAGTTTTAGGAATGTTGAGCTTCAAATAAGTAGATGCTTTTACCTTGATCTGCAAGACATCAAGTGGAACTGTCTCTCCCTTCAAAATGGCCAAGGTGGCATTAGTAATATGTCTGCAAAACAAACAGAAAAAAAGCAAAGGAAAAACAAACAGGAAGGAAGGAAATGAGTAAGCTTTAAAAGTACATTTTTTCCCAGTAAATTCCACTACAAGTTCAGGTGGGGTTTTTTTCAGCAAACAACAATCTCAGGGAAAAGTGTTACACTTCACTAAAATCAGAAACCAAAATGGGTGGCTGCAGCACATGACAAAGCCTGCGTCCTAAAAACCAGCAAAATACATGAAAAGCAAAAGGAAATTCTCAGCCTGTGCTTTTCAGAGATTCCTCCCTCTTCAGCTAACCTGGCAAATCATACGCCAACCGGGTTACTTGCTGTTTCATATACTTAACACACTAAGGACACAAATGGTTTTATTTTAGTGGTAGGGGAAAGCACAGGACTGGTCTCTGCTCAGATGTCTGGGATTGAACTGCATTAGTATGCTAATTTGTTTTGAAGTCGTTAATCAACATAAATCTATCTATCAGCAGCACTCCCATCCTTTTGGTCTCCATTAAGTTGTGGACAGTAGCTAAGGCACTTTATCAGTTCAAGCTGTAAAGATTTTGCAATCAAAGTGTTTAATTCCATTAAATAGTTTATGTTCAAACCTTGAAGCATATACTTGATTAAAACTCCTTCCTTGTTTTCAAAGTTGGGTAAAATTCAGATTCCACATTGCATACATTTCCAGCGTTTCAGCTGGACAAGGAAAAAATACAGTTTTGAGATCCAGTCCAATATTCATCTGAATCAGTGGGAGAAATTGCCCTCGGTTTCATTGGGATTAGGATACTGAGGCAGATGAGGAAGCTGTTCTTCCCAGAGCCTTTCTCTCCTAACTCTCAAGTTTCTTAAGACCTTTACAAATCCTACACTCCAAAGTAAGAGTGATGAAGAAACTAAACCCCAAATACTTATTTTAAAAATATCACTTCTGCACTTCTTAAGTCAGGTTCTGTCACTGGTGTGGGTTGTTAAGCAGCCTATTGACCAAATTACCTTCAACTTCACCAACATGCTGCAGTCTCACTTGCACAGTTTGTCACCTTGGGACAAGATCATTCATTTCAAACAGCTTCTTTAGAACCCAAACATAAAATATTATTTTAATCTTAGTTGCTGATTATAGCCTTGTCCATCTTGCTGAGCTTCAAAACACTCTGGGTAGTTTTAATGAAGGATGTTATGCCAGTTGACTAGTGGGTTTTATCTATGATGGATACCAGCAAGGGTTCCACATAGAAAAATCTTAATGAGTTAGTGGGAGAGCAAAAGTGAAGAGATTTTAGGAGCAAGAAGAAATATATTTATTAGTATGAGAGGAGAGGAAGGGAACAACCAAAAAGAAATTAAGTGTGTGTGGGGGAAGAAAGATTAATTGACTAGGCTTTTTACTTCAGAAGTGGACAAAATGATCTTGCAACAAACTGAAATGCAGGCAACAGATACCACCAGACTGGATCGTATCTAGGATGCTGAAGATAAGAATCAGGTTGTTGGACTGTTGCCAGCATCAGTCCCACCACAGGGAAAAGTCAGTCCCACCCTGCAAAAGTCAGTAACGGGATTCAAGCTTTCCCATATTTTTGTACTACTCCTTACTTTGCAAGTGCAAACCAAGTTATATGCAGACTGGTTTTAAGTGAAGAAGGGACAGAAAGAGGACTTATTTTTGTTTTATTGTCATATCCTTGCTATATCCTTGACATACCCTTTCTGCTATTCCTAAGAGACTGATCCTTTTAATCCCTTTTTAAAAAAAAAAAATCTCTGAGCATCACACGATCACAGAGAAATTAGCCACAGAAAATTATTTCATGTTCTAATAATACATACATTTCCTTCTTTCAATTTTTAGTCAGTTTTTGGAAGTCATTAACTCAGGCAAGTTCAGAGAATCATCAGGCTCTGCCCAGACACTGCCAATTTCTATGTAACACAGAAGAAAAGAAAAGTATCAAGCTACTAAGAAGCTCTGCTCCTCGAAAACAAACAAACAAACAAACACGTTTCAGAAGCATGCAATACTTACTGGACTTGGTTCGTGCTCTCAGGGTACAGCGTGTGGCTCAGAGTGCAGGTTTTTCCAAGAGGTATGAATCCTATAGGAATCTTACTGAAGGCAGCCTGGACACATGAGGAGAGTAAATTAACATTTGCATCAGCTGAACGAAGCTTCCTGTGTGGAGAGCACAGCTGTGTCTGGTATCACCCCTTTGGCACTGAGCAGCCAGGCACTCCCTTAAACGAGGCAGTAATACATAATGGCTCAGAACATGGCATCCAAATCTGTGAATCCACCACTGCCAACTGGGTACAAAGGAGCTCTCTGTAATCATTAAGAGCATTGTTACATGCAGGTTGGCAGCCACATCCCACCTAATGCATGGATTCTGTCAGCAATCTGCCATCTTTCTTAATATTGACTGTGGCACCACAAGCCCTGAATCTCATTTACCACTGCAGAAATCCCCTTCTGACAGAGTAACCTTGCATAGCAAAGAGATTTTCCCACTTAAGGAAAGGAAATGAATTGATTCCTCTAGCATCCAAATCATGAAGCAGCAGAAGGTCTAATTTTTGAAAGTCATTGACAATGTTGTTTTTCTGTACCACAGTTCAGCAAAAGGGCTTGTTGAAGGAGGAAGTTATTACACTATGCCTCATAATAAACCGTGCTTCTTGAAGTGTGTCAGCACATCAATGTAAACTACCGTATATCACAGTGTACCATCTCCCTCCTGGGCCCTGCTGCCAGCAGCACCCAGATCCTGCCAATCCACACTGACTCAGGAATTACCACCTCACTGCCCAACCATTCTCCCTGGTTATATCCATGTCACCTGTGAAACTTAATGCACCTCAAACACCCTTCTCTCATTTTCCCAGAACTGTTTTACAGTGTGCAGATGAGAGGCTGTATGCAGCCCATGCAATCAAGCTCTGCTCCCCTGGCTGCCAGGAACAATGTTTCTGGAATACCTTGCACAGGCTCTTCTTATCCAGGCAACAGTGGTATGACATACCCGAGTGAAAAGAGCACAGAAAGAGGGGGTTGAACTGCAGATCTCTATTCCTAGGACACAGGGATATGAAGGACAAGAATTCCCTGGCCAAAGACACAAAGTGACACAGTGGATATACTACAATGCAGTATTCCACCTGTAATTGTGCTGGATGCAGAATTTCCTGAACTACTGCAAAGCGACCCAAGCTGCATCAAGATACTAAGTCCAAAGACAGAGAAGATAAACTAGCCAGTAAAGCCTCTAGAACTTTTCTTTCACTGTCTTCAGATTACAGAGGTCTCAGGAACCAACTATAATAATATCAAATTTAAGAAATCCCTTTTTAAGAATTGACGCAGAATTGATGCAGTCAGCCTTCCTTTAAAAATACTGGGTTGGTTGCAGAGATCCTCTTGTCACATTCAGACAAAGCAAATGTCTAAACAGATACAATTCTAACTGCCAAGGGTATCATCATAATCTTGTCTGGATCATTTAATTGAGTTTTTGCCAGCTCCTGCCAGAAGGTTTTGGGAACAATGATTCCCTCCTTTCTTCAATAACACTGTCCTCCCACTTTAAAAAGAAAAATCTCTCTCATTTCCAACTAGAGCGATCCACCTTGAGAGGTTAAAATTTGCTTAGCGCAGCCATCTGCATAGGTAGATATTCACTGCTTGAAAAAATAGCAGAGCAATAATCCCTAAGCAGTAGGAGTGTGACCATAACTGAATTCAGTTTCAAGCCTGTACAAATACAAGAAAAACATGTACTTTCACTCGATGCTTCTGCCAAACAAAGTGGCATGCACAGCTGGTCCATGGGTCTTTGAGAGTTGAGCATTTGGCTTCTCCACAATCCCTGCTCTGATGCTGGAAACTTCCCAAAGCCACAGTTTGGGAGCCACTGCATCCCTTAGAAAGGGAACAACAGGCAGCATTGCAGGACACTAGCATGGCTGACTTACTATGCACCAAACTGGCTCCAGACTAGGAAGCAACATATCTGCAGGAGACAGCTGAGGCCAAGATATTACAGTGGATGAACAAGACACTCTTAAGAAAAAAAAAAAACATTTTAAAATTACACTTTCTCACCTCATCAGCTCTGCGGAGAAGTCCAGTTATGACCTGAAAAACATGGGAAGTGCTCAGCTCCAAGAATTTTATTTTTCGGTTACAGCAGAAAGCCACGAAATTCTTAACTACATTTACTGTTTGATAAGATTTAAGAAGCAGCTCCTCTTTCACGGAAGGTGCTATGGATGTTTACACGGGAAAGGAGGCATGTTCAGTGTGCAAACGTGGGGAAAACAGCAGGGTTATGAGTGTGCCTCAGTACATGCTGGCACCATAACCAATGCCAGTGTAAATGTTTTAACACTGAATAATGTTCTACATAATGCAAAAATAGCACTAGCCAGTGCAATTAACAATAATCAGCTCAAAGGCCAGGAGGAACTTGTATCCTGATGACTTTTTCTTAAGATCATTGCATTTCATTTAGCCATTGTCTTATGAAACCAGTAGTTAGCATTCCAGGAAATGCTTGAATAAAATACAGTCTTACTTGAAAAATAGAGTATCCCCCAGTTCTGCTGGTAGTTTGCTCCTGTCATTAATCATCTTGACAACAGGCATTTATTAAATACGTACCAAGCTTTGTTATCATTCCCACATAACTTTTAAATTATCTGATTCCCACTTAACAAAATATGCATTCCTCTTGGGGAGCATACAGATAGGAATGAACTTTGAAAATTAAACCTTTACAATTACATCACACAATAAGAAAAGGTTAGAATCATGTCTCTCCAAATAGTTTGCTCATTCTAGAATAAAATTCTGGAAGATACTTATGTCTCACATTCTTTATGCCCCCACTCCCATCATCACCTTTAGACTAATACCAACTAGCAGGGTGTCCTTGTCCCCAGAAGATTGTAACATTGACACTAAACTGGACAAATCTCCAGTAACAGTTGTTACAGCAATGCTGTACGTTGCACAGACTCAGTCTTCTCGCCCTCGGCCCAACTACAATTCTCAGCAAATCAGGCTCTTGCAATACCTCTTGTACTGTGCCATCTCCTCCTGCAATAATGATCAGATCCGTGTTTTCCATTAATTCAAGCAGCTTTTTTGCTTGTCCCTCATAATCAGTCTGAAGAAACAGAAATCCAGACATGAGAACTCAAATGGCTATTTCTAGTATATTTCTCTTAAAGAAAAAAGAATCATCTATCCACCTGGTTAATAGTTATTTTCATACAGGCACACAGTACTGTATATTACTTACATTCACAGAGATTTCTTCAAAACCAGTCTGCTGCCTAATACAGGATTTGCAAGCAAACACACACACAGGTAAAATGAAATATCAAAATATATTTTACTCAATAGATCTACAATATCACAGCAATAATCACATTTCCAAATAAAAACAAAATGAGAAGCAAACCATGCTCTTGCAGAAAAACTCCCAACACTTTTAGCAGCCAAAGTGCTCAACTGCATCTCCTGAAACAGAGCACCAACTACACGAAAGGCCTGACAGCAAGCTGCTGACAGTGGGTTTAATAGTAAAGAGTGCACTGACTTTCTAAACTATCAAAAATGTTTTCTGCAAAATTAATGTCTTTTACAAAGGTATCTCAGCCTCACTTACTGGCCCAGCCCTGTTTTGCCAACTTGCCAGTTGCTACCAAGCATCAGTTTTAAGTCTTGCAAAATAATTTTTTTCTCTTAGGGTGGGACGGTGCATTTTCAATGACTGGAGAAAGGCATTAATAAAAACAGCATTTTAACACTAAACCTCGTGAAAAGATTCCAAGACAGAAAGATGCATATTAGAGTACTTCACCGCTAGAACACACTGATTATTAAGCAATCCTCATATCGCAACCTCAAAAACCTTCAAAAAGGTCAGAATCCCTTCATATTTATTTGTTCTTCTCTTTCCAAAGGAAACCTGTCTGTTAATTCACACCATTTAGATCTCAGTGTTCTGCTTTCGTAATGGGAATGTTGAATTATTTGGTCAGACACTGAGATATTTCCAGTGTAAAAATAAAAGGTTATTTTTAATTAATTTGAACAGATCCACCGCACATCAAAGTTCCTCACTTCTGAGTTCTGCAAGTTCAGGCAGAAATGACAATTTCAACAGCAATGGGTACGCACCACTAGCCAGCACTCAAGTGTTTGGAGAGTTTTCTCTCAAATATGAATTCCAGAAGGGCTGCTTTAGACAGACAAACAAGCACATGAACTGCTTCAGCTGAAAATTAAAATCTCAGTACACTGTTTGTAAATTAACTGTGAATTAAAAAGAAAAAGATTAAGTAACAGCTTAATATCTCAGTATTTATTTCTTTCCAAGAGGTGTCTGCAGGACAACTGAGAATTTCAAATACATACAGATTTTAATTTCAATTCTTCAAGAGGAGAAAGCAGAGCAGATAATATATCTACATTAGCAGAACCTATTAGTTCTTACCTTAACCACAGTTACATCCAAGCCAGATAAGTGTAAAATTGGTGCTGCATTCTTTTCAAAAAGGTTCCTGGCTTTGCTGGAAATTACAGAGTAAAGACTACTTAATTAGTCTGATGGCTAAAAAGAAATTACAAAGGAAAGAAACAAATGAATAGCAAGAAGAAATCTACTTAAAACTGAGCATACAATCTACACAATCAGTCACTCAACCTGCCAGTCAAGAAAGATGAGATTTCATGTGGTTCAAATGTATTACATTTCTAGTCTCATATCTCAGATGTCAGGTTTTTGTTGCAGTTTTAATAAATGCAGAAGACGTTATCTAGCTTTCTCCAAAAATAATTTAAAAAAACCCATCAAAACAAAATGAGATCTCCAGAAAGAAATTTATTAGAAAATTAATGACTTACAGAGCACCAGGCTTTAGGACCACAAAGAAGGCCCCTGCAGGTGTCCAGAAACATCAAAAACCCCCAACTATTTATTGTTATGTATTATTAAATAAGCTTAGAAGCAAAACTTCATCCGACTTTCTTTTGGTATAGGACCAACACATTTTCTGCCTGTAATTGCATAATAAAATAATTGTATCACTAACCATAAATTGCTTACAAATAGAAGCATGAGGCTCTATTAATACATTGCATTCTTCAGTCACGTGCGTTTTGAACAAAAGTACATAAGCACAAGCACTTCCATGTCAGAAATATTATTCCCTTCTTATTGCTACTAACAATTCCCTGCCTCTCCCCAAAATGCAGCTGATACAAAGCTTAGCTGATCAGCAGAAAAAGACACACATCACATCCAAAATCACAGTTTTCCTGCTAATGAGCATGTAAAAATAGCAGCCAACTCTTCCAGGAGTCTTGCTCTGAGCCCATATTTAGCCTCTCAGTTTGTGGGCACATCCCTTTCAAGGACAGGTTCCCACAGAAGTAAGACCACTGCTGGCTAACTTCACGTCTTGAAGCAACCAAGGTCATCTCTTATTTCTATAGTTTTTGAGGCAGAAATGTATCACATGCAAAAGTTTGGAAGGAATATGAAGGAATGTCACAAGCCGAAACGCAGGATAAAGGAAAAAAAATGAAAAATATACATATATTTAGAAATCATTCTTCAACCTCAAGTAACTAATTCTATTTCTCATCCTAATATATTTGGTGAAATAAAGTTTGGCATAGTTACATAGCGTCAGCTTGGTATCAGAGGGAGGCAAAAATGAGCTCAAAAATCTGGCTGGCTTTTGTAGTGGATGGCAGAGCAAAAATGCAGAGAGTGCCTCAAATGAGAGTGTTGGGAAGGGGGAATTTTACCCTTTGCAAGCTGCTGGGTTGAGGAACACTGTTGCTTTCTTCAACGGCATAGTGGCAGGGATCAGCTCATTGCCAAAAGCCTATGTAAGAGAAAAAGAGCAGAGCTCAGTTTATCTTTTAAGCACACTGCTAAAACAGTTCAAAATAATGCATCTCTACAAATGTCAATGGGCTTTCAAGCCTCATGACATTCAAATGACTTCCATCTTCAGCCATTGTACAGGTCTCCTATTCAAAGATCTGCACCCTTAGCAACAGCTCACATCACTGTCATAAGTACTCTTTAGCTCATTTTTACAATTCCACCATCATTTCGTTTTTGTCAAACTCTGGTTTTCTGCCATGGGCAGAGATCCAGGGAGCTATCCTTGACTCCAAGGTTACTTGATTTTCTTTCCTTATGTAATTCTCATACACCTGCCTGCCCCCTGCTTTCTTCATCCTTTCCTACTTCTGAATCTCAATTCCTCAGTCTCTTCTACTCATTTTAGTATTTTCTATGCTTTAGCTTTCGGAGATATGATAGAATTACCAGAGAATTTGCTCTGACCTATAAGTTTCTCACATTCTTTTTCCCCTAATGCCTCTATATAAAAATCACTTTAACTCCTCTTGAACTTTTAATCCAATTCTGAAGAGGCGCCTCTATTTTAAACTCTTTGAGAGTTACTCCATACAGCCTCTTTTACCTATTTCCACAGCTTTTCAGCACAGGAGAGGCAAGAAAAGGCAAAGCTCCCACGCATACATCACACTCTGTAAACCTCTTTAAGGTCACTTTAAGGCATCCTCATTAACACACCAGATCAAACTGGTTTTGAGTACAAGGATGACAACATATTCAGCAATACCATCCAGAAGCCTCAGAAATGAAGGAGGAACAAAAGACTACTGTGCCGAATATGGCCCAGTCAACTGTTCCTGGCTTCTTTTCCCCTTTATCTTGAAAGTTAATCGCCCTAGCAGGAATTTTTATATTTAAGAAGGTGATACCGTACACAAAGAACAGTAGATTTTTTTAGTTGTTAGCTGTTCAAATTTATAATTAATTCCACTTGCCAACTTTGCTCAGGAAACCTCAATTAAAAGAAGGGTGCAGCTGGCTATGCTGTTTAAAACATTCACATTTCTTCTTCAAGAAAGGAAAAGGATGAGAAAAGCTGCTGAGAGTAAAGAAATCTTCAAAGAAATGGAAACAAACCCACAGCTCTTAAGCTTTACTCAAAGATCAGCTGGAAAACAGACCAACTTATTATATTGCAGCTGTTGGGCAGGAGTTGGGGAATAGGAGACCTCTAGCATGGTACAGCTGTTAGAAAGAACTAATTGTTTGCTTAGGGGACACAGTGTGATGTATCTGCATGCTCTAAACAATCTAACATGACTCCAAACAACCTAACAAGACTCAAACAATTTATGGGTAATGACATAATCACTTCTTTATGCAATATATTAAGACATTTACGTTACATAGAGGGTAATTTCTAAAGCCAACCCTGATTCATAAGACAGGAAAGAAAAAAAATAATAAAGCAACATTCTAGAAGTCTTCAGAGCAGAACATAAGTAAAGACAATTTAAAGTCAGACAATAAAAATGGCTATTAAATATATATGTGAAGGTATAATTTAGGTAAGTCAATGCCTTTTTCACTTTCTTGTCACATGCACACTTTCAGGTATTGTATTTCTGAATTTCTAAGATGACAATCACTACTCTGCAACTATAAAAAATCCTTTATACAAAGCCTTTATAGTGCTTTATGAATACTAACAAAGAAACTACATTCTTTTACAGAAAACTACCCTTGAGTGAATTGTTTGCCAGACAAATTGTTGAGTGAATTGTTTGCTAGCAGCACCACTAATACATGCCCAGAGTTCAGTAGCAAGGTCAATCAGCGAGACTGATTTGCAAAGGAAGTCCCAAGTCAGCTGATGCTGGCTTATCCTAGAGGAGGTGCAAAATGTTAAAAATATGATAAATGGGTTCTTTATTATAGAATCTTTCTATAATCATTTGCCACACCATGGTTGTCATCATAAACTGATATTTAAATTCAGACACACATGGTGGAACCTTTGCATTGAAGTACTGGTGTAGTGGATACTTTGGTGGAAAGGCAGCTGCCTCATCAATTTCACATTGAAACAGGTTTAAAATCTTAAAAATTCAATGTCAAATAGTAGGAACCCCCCCACACCACTTCATTCGGACTAAACTTTTTCTTGGGTAAGTCTGCCTCTATTTTTTCCCCAATACTTATATAGCACTATAAATGTACATAGCATTTTTCAAACAATTTCAGATTGTTGTTACCCTGAAGAATGTATCAGACACTTAATGCCTTCCTGCTGTATTGCTGTGTGTTTTCAAGCACTATTTGGCACACTGACACATCAATAAGAATGGAAATTACAGCAAGAATTGATTGCTAGGCTTTCCGTTCTAATGCAGAAGTCTTCTGCAGGATATTTTCCCAGGCTTTAACCACTGAAATTGTAAGAAGCTCTATTGACAGTGCTTTTGTATTTTCATTTATAAGAATAAGCCATAATGGAACAGAACCTGTTCTGTTAATGACTGGAATCAAGAAACAGGAAATTCAGAATTTCCACAATTTAACTATCTCCTTGTACCAGTCTTTCCTTAACAGTTAGACCTTTTTGACAGCACACACTGTTTCATCAGTGCCATTAAAGAAATTGTTATAATTTGGTCAGCATGCTTCAAATACTGAGGTATTAACAGCTATTTTTGGTGATACAAAAAACTTCTATCACTTCGTTATTATGCAGTAAAAATGAATATTGAAAACAAAAAAATCAAGAACAACTCATACTATGAGTTGGAAATGCATTTGACTCTGAAGCTCTAGGTATGGTTTATGAAAGTAGTATTTTCAGGGAAAGATTCTTCTTGTTCTTTCATGAGACTTGAGCTCCCTTACATCTATTCTGGCATGAAGATCCACTGCACAAGACAAGTTGCTGTGAAAATCTTTCTTTCAACTGCAGGCAGGCTAAAATGGCAATTATACAGGTGCACCACAGAGGAATGGAAATCTGAAGGAAAATTCTCCAAAGGGAAAAATAATTTTCCCCATTATTTTTGAGCCCCAGTATGTAGCAATGACAGAAGCAGTGTTACACCCTCCAAAATCTGAAAGATCTGTCATGGAGAAGCAGGCTTAGAGTAAACTTTATTTGTGGGAGGTGGAAAGACTCTTTAAATCCTACAGAAGTGAGGTCATTCATGGGCAGCAGCACTAACAACCCTGAAAGACTTTATTAAGGACAAGATTTCTTTATGGGAATACTACAGTATGGGAATCTGTTGACTGCTGTTTGCCCATGCAGGCCACAGCCTACGAAACGCAATAGTCAGCACCCTCAGAGATAAGTCCTTTTGGTGTCAGTGATCAGCAAACAGGTTGTATCCATTAAGTTCCCAGTACCTGGGTCTCAAAAGAGCTGGGTCAGTCAGTCACCACAGTTAACATCCCTGACACAACCCCTCAGGACTGAACAGACAAGGGCAAGGTCTCTCCAGATGAGCACTGACAGGAAGCAGTTTGGATGCTTCTGCCCAGACTGCACCCCTCCTGGTAGGTCTGAGATTTCAGTCTTAGCAACAAATCATCTTCCCGCCAGACCTCTGGACGCACAGAGCAATTACACCTGCAGCACCAGGGTCTAGGTAGCTATAGCAGTAACTGAGATCACCCCAGTGCTAACGCTGTGCCATCCCCTGCAGCAGCAGCAGCGAGGGCAGGAAGGTGCAGTGCCCCGGCTGCAGGCTGGGGACTCGGCCACCCTTTGGCACTTCAGCAGAACAACGCAGATGGCACCATTACAAGGCTTGTCACGCAGAAAGGACCTGTTGGGAAAATCTCAGGAGCCCTGCACAACCAAGATAAGATGGAGATTTTAATCTAATTTTATTACTTTAAACGGTATTACCTGGGCTTCTTGGCATGCAGCTCTTCGTAGCAGGTCATCGCTATCAGGTAAGAGAGAAAAGAGAGCGGGCATTATGTTCTGTAAGTTTAAAACAATTTGCTCATTTTTAAAATGTAGGTACATACCCCTTTTACACACAGTTTGACAACATTGAAACAAAAAGGAATATGTTTTAAGGATGAAATGCATCCCTTTGAGCACACAGACGTAACTTTTTTTCTGCATGTGTACACAAACATTCTTTCTATAATAAAGAAAAGCAGAAAACAAAGACCAGGAAACCAAGTGTGCTGAGATTACATAAGCTATGACACACTGTGTAACTGTAATTTATTTTTAAATTGCTACATAACTGTACTCCAGAGCCAAGGTGTGGGTTTTTTCAAGGTTCATGCTGCCTGTTATTTACACTGAAGGTACTTGCCATTCTGGCAGTAGAGGAAGGATTTAGAGCAGACTTAAGTGTAACTTCCATGGACTTAAATCTTTGTGCATTTTAATTGTGAACTCCCCTCTCCATCAGCTTGTGTGCTCAACACATGTTAGTGCAGCACCTACCACCCACCTAGGTCTGAGCATGGCCTAAAACAGTAACTCAGAGAGGTGAAAAACACTCAACTCACATAAATGAAGTTTGAAACCAAAGGAGAAAATAGCAGTATTAGATACGTCACAGACATTCATTTCAGAAATAAATTCTGGGCTAATCCTTGTGCTTGTCATTGGTGACAGACAGCATTAGCAAGATGAGGAGCAGGGTATAGTTGGCAAGCACACTGGAGACAGAGCTACTGAGTGAGGAACAGAAGTCTGCTCTTTCCCAGACCAAAAAATGCCCTAATTCCCCTTGCAGATGAAATGGGGAGTACTGTTCTGCAGTGTCCAGTCTCACTTGTCCTCCAGATAGCAGGCACTGCCCCTCCTTGCTAAAGCCACAATATTCCTTCAGCTCATCCTTGCCAATACCTGGCAAGACTGTATATTGCTGTCTCAAAATGTCAAGTACAAAAATCCCCAGTTGGAGTCAGCATATCAAAATGAACACTACACCAACTCAAAGGATTGAAGGCCAACCAAAAAAAAACCAAGTGCCTAGGAAACCAGTACACTTCTGCCCCAAAGTGTGGCTCACCAGGCCAAACCCTGAGATGGAAATGGGAGAAGAGTGCACAGTGCCCAAACACGAGTGCCACCTATTCGATTCCATGAGCTTACAGTATGTATCTCTCACTGGAGCTATGTAAGATGCTCTTTTTGGCTTAGCAAGAGATGCTGCAATGCCATAAAATGAGAAGCAGGGTGACTTCAGGTGAGATATAAAACTGGGTTCTGAGAAAATCACTCTAACAGTAAAAAAGCCACAGATTTATTCCTGGTAATAATGAAAAGACAAAAGAAGTATGTGAGTAATACCTCCTCAAGATAACAAGTAACTGGAATGTCTAGGAAAAAATTTCCTTAGAGGCGTGCTGTCATTATTTGCTCCTTTAAACCAAAGGAGTAAATAATTTGTATTAAGCACCTGCAATATTAGAGAAGATGCACACTTGGGTTTGATTGCAGTAATATGATGAAAGCACACTAGTTAAAATAACTGCCTCTGAAAAGGTTTGTGTTCCAAGCTAAGCAACGTTGTCACAGCTAATTCCAGCTCAATCAAGACAGTATGACAGGCGAAGTCCACACTGCACTGCTGAGAGCATGAGCCCTCACACAGGGACTTTTTTTCCCCCCTCCATGCCTATGTGTGACCAGAGCAAACACAAAGCCACTGCAATTTTTATACATACAGTTGAAATATCATGGGATATCACGAAAACCATGCTATCAAATGATGGCAGCACGGTTGATGTCTTTGAGAACTGCTGTCTTAAGCTTATTAACAAATCCTGGTCAAACCCACTTTATCTCTTTACTTCACATTGATGCTATTCTGTTCAGAAGTCAAGCTGTGTCATGCCATCAGCCTGTATGTTTTCCTGGTGCCTGCAACCTTGTGCTGCAGTGTTAATTGCCTTTACAATACATTCCAGCAACACTTTCCAAATGTAAGCAAAAGATACTATGCTCTCTTTCCCAGCCTGCAAAGACTCTCAAGGATGCAAGCCTGATTCAGCTCAATGGAGTCTCAACCACAAAAATTAAGCTTGACAGTTCAGATGTCAACGTTTACATTCATTTTCTCCTGCACTGAAACACTTACAGAAACAGAAAAAGTCTAGTCTGACACTTAACATTTTGGTGTCAAAGGAAAGGTTTAGAGACCAGAAGAACCATTTACCATCCAGCAATTTATATGTGATTTGTTTCACCTCTCCAGCAGCACAACACCCAGAATCCCATACCATCCCAGCCATACTCATGGGATTCCCACTGATTCAGCTGGGACATATATTTCAAAGTCATCTGAGTTTGTCTTAAGGATGCCCCAACTTTGGCTTAAAGATACCAGGTAACAGAAAATTTTTTATTTCCTCAAAATATGATGTCAAGACTTAACTGTTAATTTCAAATTCCAGGAAAAAAAACACAAGTGCACTCACAGGAGTGCAACTCTAAGAACAGCAGTCCCCCTCTTCTATCACAGCTCTTTCCTTCACTCATCTCATGTGGCTCACACAAAGCACCACAAGCGGCCTTCAAGTCCTCTGCAGGTCATACTAATTGATACTGTTAGAAGAATGTTAAAACCAGCAAAAAGGTAACTTCTTAAAGTCTTTTGTCTCAGTATGTATATTAATTCTCAAAATATGGCTGTGCACCAGCTGCCAGAGAAAGAGATACTTTAACAACAAACACAAGATTTTGTTGATTTTTTTGTACTTTATCATCTACTATTAGGCAGTAACAAAGCCTTTTCAACAACCCTTAAACACAAGCAGGTGGAGGCTGAGGGAAATTGCTGCACTGTCTTAAAGAACATGCAGAGATTTCTTCTGACTTGCACCATATCCACAGCAAACTAAAAATCAATTTTTACTTTACATTTCCCCTAAGGGCTTATCTACACCATTAGAGCTTAAAGCAAAACAGACAAGCAGTGTTGCATCTGCTGGCCAACTCAGGGCTGTCTTCCCGCTGCGAGAATTAAGCACCACACAGCTTACAGCTGGGCCAACTTGCTTAAGCAGTAAAAAACTGGGAGACAGAGAGGAACAGAGGCAGTGGGGTATGGAACGAAGAGGATGTCCTAAACTGAACCCACAAACAGAACATTATCAGTCAACCCTCAAGGCCAGCAGCCACTGCAGCGCATTTTGGAGGACAGAGAGGGCTTACATCAAGGCAAAGAACCAACACAGAAAGAACACAAGAGCAACTGTCCAGAGGTCCCCATGCACCAACCCTGTCAGAACACACCGTGCTGTGAGAGCACAACATCCATATGACCCGCCTCAACAGGGGCTGTTCTGATTCATCTGCAATACCGCCAGTGCAGGACTGGCGGCCACTGCTCCTGTCCGGAGCAGAATAGGGAATTAGCATTCTTACAAATAAGAACAAAGATCCACACAATTTAGTACAGATGGTCCTCCAGCTGAGACTGCATCCTCTGCCCAAGTGCCAGCAGAGGCCAGGGAGCAAAGGACAGTTCCCAGGATGAAAGGTCAGCCAGGGCAGCAATGAATGCAAGAAGTAGAAGACAAGAAAGTCAAACCAAAGCTGAGCCCCACAGCTACAGCAAGTGAGTCTTTATCTAAGAGCCAGCCAAAGCAACTACCTTAAAAGTGAACAAACTACAAATGCATAAAGAAGCTCAGGTGTGAAATCCCATTTCCAAAAGGGTTATCAGTATTAGAACTAAGACTATTAAGTATACTCAAGAAAGAAGAAGCCTAAAAACTCTCCAAATCAGTTTCTGCATCAAAACACAGAGTTTTGTGAGGAGAAACTTGACCAAAGCTGTGCATATAGGCATCACTCCTCAGCAGATATAACAGAACTCCTAAAAGAGATTTTATCTTAGCAGAGAGCTTTTTGGCTGCTTCTAATACAGCAAGAGCACAGCATCCTCTTTGCTGGGTATTAGCATTTACTTCCATCTTGGCTTTGGAAGGGCATGAAAGACAAATCTTAGTTTTCAGCAGCTTTACCCAAGACTCAGAATTTATACTCTGTTTTTCTGACAAAGTTTTGATGAAATAAAGTCAGCCACTCAGGGAGTATATGCAGAAAGGTGACAAAGTGAGTTATCAGTTGGCAAACACGCAGAGACTAACATTCAAATCGTAGATAACAATAACACTGAAGATTACTGGCAGGCAGTCAAAGGCTCAGGTGCTTTGCCAGCATTTTCTAAGGAGAAAGTCAATACTCTAACACACCCAGAGTAAAACCAAGTATCTGATGAGTCCACTGCCTCAGTCCAGTATCGAGGGTCCCCATGCTGATGAAGTGATGATCACTTATGCAGTGACACCACCGTAACAGTCTGGTCAAATCTGACAATCAGTTAAGCTGATCCATCATGCTGGAGATTAAATTTCTGCTGATTTGGCACAACTGGTGACTCACTGCACCACCTGGACATACAAAGAACAGCGGCAGTTCAACTCAGAAAAGGTGACCCAGGATATAAAGGTGAGAGGGGCTTCCAAACTTGGTAAAAATTTTAAAACAATCATATAGTATCTTTATTTGTAATCAAGCTCACATGTGTATGCTAAACAGAAGTATGTTACTGTGGATAAGCACACCTGACAATGTGCATACCCTCTAAGCTTTGATCTAGGATATTAAATTCAGTGTCCCTTGTACCTGCAGTATGACATGCTATAAATTAAAATGAGCCTAATACATAAATTTATGCAATCCAGAGAAATTAAAGACAACCTCATATGTCGCAACACTGAGTTCTCTTCTTAATTCTCCTACACTACAAGAGCATTCGCTATCCTAAATGCAAGACAATGGATTTTAAAAACATATTCTTCCATGAGAAGAAAAGGAGTTTTAAGACTCATTAAGGTTTTGTAAAAATGGCAATAGGGTTTTAGTTAACAGTAGTTCAGCCAAACATAATACCTATCATTTTACACATGAAAAACCTTTGCCACCTCTTGGTCAATGCCTCTATTGAAGAGGTACCCTCTGTTATATCACATACTGAGAAGGGCTGAATCACAAATGGGGGAGAGGGAATCAACACAGTTTCCTCTTTGCTCTTCCTGTTCATCCAAAAACCCAGTACTTTTAAATCAGTCAGTATTTGAACAAATGCCTCCAAATATGAAAGGCTCATACACTGATTCAGAAACTAAATTCTGCATGAACAAAGTACCACACAAAACTAGACTAAGCAGCTCCTCGACCTTTAGAGTTATTGTCATCCACAACATTTAGACTAACTCAGTGATGATCCATCATGCTCCAGGGCCCCTCTTTCCTAGGGAGCACAAGGGCAGGGCATGCATATCAGACCCCACAACACAGTCTTCAGGGTGCAGGAAGGTCATATTTCCAGGCAAGGAAGCAGCACTGGGAACAAGTCTGGAAAAGGTCACATTGTTCCTATCTGGATTTGTCCAGGTAGCACCCTTCAAAGACTTTAGGGAATACTCCAGAGCTCTTCTGTCCCTATGAGCATGTAGAGATCAACTACAGAAGCACTGCCATTTATTTGTAGGACAGATTGTTATTTACAGTAGCTCCACTTAATGCAGGCACCACAACCACTGCATCCAAAAGAAGAATGAACCTTGAGAAGTCAAAAAAGCAAATTATCTCCTTCTTGCAAAGGAAATATTTTAGAAAATCCACAAGGACGGAAACAGGGATGCAGGATGGGAAGCAAAAATTTTCTTCAGCTGCAAATAAATGAGCAATGTCTCAGACAGCTACTCCCAAGAAGTCAGAGGCTAATCGGAAGCGATGCTGTGCCAAAGCATCAGCAACTTGTGATGGCAGAAACTGCAGCATGAGACTTCACTAAACCTTTAATCTGTTCTAAAAGGGCAAATATAAGTCTAGTCAGGTATGCCTCACGCATAGCAATTTAGCCTCTGATGCTGGTAACAGCAAGCCTCAGGGCCAACACAGCCCATACACAGATCCTTCATTAACCTCTTCCAGTGCTGCTTGTGGCAGGCTGTGCGTGGGGCAAAAGGCACCTCTCATGCTCCCCAGCATCACTGGCACATAGACAAATAAACTGGGAAAAGGGCATGTACAATGAGACACCAAAAGCCATCACATTTGAAGGCAAAACAAGCTGCAGAGAGGGATTCTGGCCTATTCCCTGTTGTCCAGCAGCCTCAAGGTAAGGCCCTCACTGTGCAGAGTACTAGGACAGGGCTGCCAAATTCCTTTGAATTAATTTTTACACTCTTGCCATCAGATTCTTCTGTCACTCCTCATTTTTCTGTTCCCTGGCTAAAACAATCCTCCACAGAGAACAGCACAGAAATGGCTAAACAGTTGTCACTGTTTCCAAACAGTGTTTAGATCTCTGAAAGCAGTACTTCGCAGCTGTGCTTTGGCCTACGTGAAACTCTCACACAGCTGCTTGTCATCACAGGACTTCCTATCTTGCATTTCCAGTGTCAGGTAAGGAAATGCTGTGTTTTCCTTTACAGACAAAAGGGGAGATTGAAGAATGGGATATGTAAACACTTTTTTCCCCCCAAATATATCACCTTGGTTAAAGCACCATGCCTACACTTAGCGCAAATTTCCATGCACTGAAATTCAGACACCAAAGATTCCCTTTCAGCTTGTTTGCCTTTTCTATTTCCCTCTTTATTCACCACCATATCACCTATGGTACACCTCACATTCTCTGTGATCAGAACGTGATTTCACAGTAACCACACAGGAAATCAGGGCAGCTGAAACCAACAGCACGTGAACAGGCACATGAACTCCCAGAAACAACAGATACAAAGGGGAGACTGGTTGTGCCTGTCAGTGTTCCCAGGCCTTCTCAACTGCCCACTCTCTGTATGCACAAGGAGCAGGTATAGTCTTTTTCTTGATATCTACTTGAGCAGCTCTCTACGGGACACACTCTGCTGTCATTGGTATCTGTGGCAACAGAAGAGCAGTAAAGAGGCCACTTGCTGGGTACCTGTGGAGGTCACAGCCTGCTCTGCCCCACCAGCCAGCCCCTCATATGAATGCCACTGAGCAATTTCTTCCTCCTCATTTTGTACATTAAGTTTACTCTTTTGGCTAGGAGGTATTTAGAATGATAGAACTTCAAATAATTGCTCATTTACGTTTTGTTATTTTATCGAAATTCAGAGCTCAAGCCACCAGAGGAGAAAGTTGAATGCAAGGTCACTGACATTACATAGAGGCACCAAAAACCCCAACCTGTTTACAAGAGGGTACACTATGTATATCTGGTCCAACCACCCTGCTCAAGCAGGGTCATCCTAGAGCACATTGCACAGGATTTTGTCCACACAGTTCTTGCCACCTCCAGTGAGGGAGACTCCACAACCTCTCTGGGCAATCTGTTCCAGTGCACAGTCACCCACACAGTAAAGTTCTTCCTCATGTTCAGGTGGAACTGCCTGTGCATCAGTTTCTTCCATTGCCTCTTGTCCTATTGCTTGGCACCACTGAGAAGAGCCTGGCTCCATCCTCTTGGCACCGTCCCTTCAGATATTGACATTGATGAGGTCCCCTCAATCATCTCTTCTCAAGGCTGAACAGGCCCAGCTCCCTCTGTCTTTCCTTGTAAGAGAGATGCTCCAGTCCCCTAATCATCTTCCTTGCCCTCCGCCGAACCCATTTCAGCAGCTCCTCATCTTTCTTGTACTGAAAAGACCAGACACAGCACTCCAGATGTGGCCTCACCACGCCTGGGTAGAGGGAAAGGATCACCTCCCTCGATCCGCTGGCAGTGCTCTTCCAAGGCATCCCAGGATACTATTGGCCTTCCTGGCCACAAGGACACACTGCTGGCTCAGGGACAGCCTGCTGTCCATCAGGACCTCCAGGTCCTTCTCTGAAAGTCAACTGAGCCTTAGTGCTTCAGGTAAGAAGCAAGCAACTAGAGCAGATGTACCATGCAAAACAAAGACTGATTTAATGCAAAAGTCCCTAGGCAAAAGGATGTGAAGAAGGAAGGTATAACAAACAACATAAACAGATTTATTTTCCCAACTTTTTCCCCGAGGTCCTGGCAGCATTTCAATGCAAGCAGAAAAGAACACCGCTAAAATCCTGACTTAACAATTAAAAACACATTAAGCAGCACCAAAAGTTACCATTTTTAAAAAATAATTTGGCTACACTTCCGTTTTACTCAAATGCATTAACTGTCACCTTAAAGGGCAGGGATTAAAATACAAACCCAGCTATTTAGAAATCAGGAATGATGATTTTGCCTTCCCTTGTAAGGGGCATTTGCTCCACAGGTAAACAGTGGGAATGACACCATTAGGTACGACTAAGGTGGGCAGCAGTGATGGGCTCCTTGCAGCTGGGTGGGCAACAGCAGCAAGGCCAGCACGGGCCCATGCCCTGCCTCCGGAGAGGCGCAGGGGCCGGTGCCACAGCAGCCTGGCATCTTCCATGAGCTGTATGGCATCACTAAAAGTAAAGAGGAGGTGGGACGGCTGTCCTCGGCACGGAGGCGGCGTCCCGCCAGCCCGGATCCATTCATCCTTACAACAGGGGCCAAAAGCAGGCAGGCTGGCGGCACTTACACGGGCGACGGCATCGTTTTTGGAGCCAGAACAGAGAAAACTTCCCCGTCTCGCAGAGGCCCCGGAATCGCTGCCGCCGCCCAGGCGTCCCCTGCGCTCGAAGCTCCCGCCGGAGCCGGAGCCGGCGCCAGCGCCAGGCCGCGCTGCCAGGGCACAGCGGCACACGGAGGGGCCGCGGGGGCCGGGCCGGGGACACGGACCCAGCCCTGGGGCTGCCGGAGGGGGAGCAGCCCCAGCCCCAGCCGCAGCCCCGCGGGGGCCGGGCCCTCCAGGGGAGACCCCCGTCCCGGGCGCTCC